>JAODUK010023202.1:0-17500 GCA_027564635.1 Typhlichthys eigenmanni
GCTCCAGATGGGGGCCCCGGGCTTCCTCCGGGCAGGGTAACTCCTTCTCTTAGTGTGTTGTACATGGGGGTCTTCTGAAACCTTATTCCAAAACAGATATAGAAACCAGATAAACAATGTTTTGAAATACATCATGTTATTCAAAATGTATCTAGTTTCCCCAAGTTTAATGTTTCTAAGGTAACCAATTTTAACACATATTCTTGACTCAAAATATATATAAACTTATACAATTAAAAATATGTGTCCTCCTTTGAAGTCAGAATAATATACATCCAAGTATCACATTTATTTAGCCTGCATTGGTTCTGTACCTCTCTTCCAAGATGATAACCATGACAGTCCTTATTACGTTGTCTGCCCAGGCCCGTTTAATCTTTCACGGGGCTGTTATGACTTAAATGTACACGCTATATTGTGATACAGTTAAGTAGTTGTTATTGTTCTTGGAACAACACAAGGTTAACACTGGATGTGAGACAATGTGACCTGAGGAAAAACAAAAGTACTATTTTGATGTGAGTTTTTCAACAGTAACATAACCACTAGTTTCTGTAATATTATTACTATATTCAGTAACTAGTAACCAAAACAGTAATAATATTACAATTACTAATCCAATTAACTAATAGTTACTGTGCAGATATGAGATTTCTGGTCCTAGCAAATTTAGGGTAGGCTAATTCAACCGACCTGTCAATCATCTGGTTTGAGAGGCTGCAATGTTTTCACTTTGGCTGATTGTTGGCTCCTAAGATTAATTATTGTTCCAATAAAGAGGATTCAATTCTAAAATGAGGTGGCTACACAGGTTGTCATTTTTTGGAAAGGGCAAGGCAGGGTAGTGATAAGTTAAGTAATATTATTACCTATTGAAGGAGTAATAAGTAACTAGTAACTTATTACAATTCCTGAGTAACTTGCCCAACACTGCACATAACGCAACGCAATGTTGTTATGTAATACCCACCTCATGTGTAATATGCTGTATAGTACATGGAAAATCTTTTTCATCAACAGCCTCTGAGCAAAAATAACACTTTTATTGTTAGTCATCCATCTAGTGTGTCACATAAGCAGGCCACAGAATATGCTCATGTTGCCATCATTCATCAACATTGCAGTTAGGTGGCATTGAGTTCTGCCATTTTCCATAAATCACCAATGTTCTGCTGAAGGTAATGATAATAATTTCATGCCAGGGGACAGAAAAGGGACATTTTCTCATTTACTGATTATTTTGCTCAGTGTCTATCTGATCAAACAATAAACATTTTAAATTTTGATTACAATGTGCTTATAATAACTTAGGTATACATTAAGAGATTTTGATTTGCTGATTGCTTTTAGATCCTGTTAAGAAATGGAAAAGAAATCACTGAACTTATCAAGGCATGAATGATATATGGTCTGGGGCAGTCCAATTAGTATTTGCTCACGCCATCAACTTCAAAATGAGAACCCACTAAGCTTACCTTGTGAAGTTGAGGCTAACCCCTACTGTAACTGCACTCAGAGGAACTGTTTGGATTATATCGTTTTTCCAACATAAATGTTCAATATACACCAGGGGAAATATCTTCCCAGAACCTATACACAGTTACCCTCAAAGAGTTTCAGAATTAATTCATATGAAATTTGACATGCACCCATCCTCGTAATGAGGCACTTGTGACATATTGTACAACTGCATGTTTGAGTCTAATATGAAGCTTCTGTGTATGTTCGCTCCTGTAATTTATATATTTGGATTTTGGACCATGACGTGTTTGACCTATTATCACTAACAGGACACACCTCCATATCATTTTTTTTTTTTTTTTTGGGGGGGGGGTCGTCAGGGGATAACCACACCTCCATGACAACTTATTTTTCAGCTTTTAGTATACAAAGAAGTTAAGTATCAGAGTTTTGTTCAGTTTCAGTCTTTCAGACATGTGGCACATATCTCACATCCAGTAATATCTAATATCTACCTTGGTCTACTATGAGATACATGGTGATATTCTTCAGGTGGGGTAATCTTGCTGTAATATGTTGTGACAAATATGTTTATTGTTTACCTCAGATACACTGTGAAAAGTCCATTGCTTGGATGGTTTAGTGTTAATAAGTAGCTTGGAAGTGTCAGATGCTGTTTATAGATGCTGTTCGTGATATGAAACAGTGAAAAAATCTTGTATTTGTCAAAATTAGTTTTTGCTTGATTCAGTCAGTTAGACTAGAGGACAGGCGATGTCAGGCTTGACAAATGCCTACACACTATGGATGGTTTTCATGTAATCCGAAATGCCTTTTTTAAATGTACAGCAGTTAACACACAATCAAAATCCCATATTTAAGATCTTTGCCCTTAAACTGACGGCCAACACTTTAAGGAACTGTATACTGTTCACATTTAACACATCCACTCAGCCGTTACACTAAAGCTCTGGCAAGTCACTGCATGACCTTGCCGTTACAGAGGCATGCCTGCAACATTGGCTACTATCTCTGTGGAACAATCTCTCTTCCCAAATACACTTGTGCTTGGTTTCAAGTCAGAATTCAAGAGTTCAGATTCAGGTTCAGGTTCAAGACAGAATGAAATGAAAATGAAAGACAGAGATGTAAAGGAAGGGAATGAATAGAGAAAAGCTTTGAGAGAGAATGGCAGAAAAAGAGTGTGGGATGGGGGCCTGTTAGCAAGGTTTTTCAGAGGAATTAGCATGCTTCAGAAAGAAATCATACCAGATGGATCATTGTTACAAGTTTGCCGGCTACAATCCAGTTCCTTTTTGTAACGACATCCAAGATGCTACAGTAGCCTACACACAAAGAAGACTGTCTAGTCTGTTGGACATTAAGTGGGGAGATATGTAGCTACATGTGAATCATAGCATGTCTTCATTAATTCCCCAAATACTTTACTTCCTGAGCTGAGGAAGCCCGACAGCAGGAGTGGCTGGTGTCGTGTGGTGAGTTTGTGCCACGCCATGCCTTGGCTGGGGTTTATTTTCGACTCCCACCTTGTTTTAATCCTGTCGTGATTCTCAGATGGATTATTCACGCTTCTCTCTCCTCCTCCTCCTCAATCTCCTCCTGCTCCTCCTCACTTGCCCACCGCAATTCCTTCTCCCGTTTCACCTCCGTCTCCCCCTCAGTTTGTTTGTCTCGCATTGCTTACTCCCCTGTGAAATATGGTCATTACTGGGTCAGCTTGCTACCGGCCTGTATGTATGGCAAGCCGTTTTAACATTTATTCACTAGAGTTGACTATCCGGAATTAATATAACAGATATCTGCATTGTAATTTTAACTAGTCGTAATTGTGACTAGCCATCATTTTGAATAGTCAAAACAGCAGTTAACGATATCAATGGCATCACTGAAATAGATATTCCAAATGGGAATTGCAGATATCTGTAATTTAGTTGTGACTATTCTAAAAATAGTTGCAGATATCATATGTTTGAATAGCAAGACAATCACTCGTAATCTAAAACTCATATTCCAGAGGGATTTAAGATATCTTTAACTGTAATTGTGACCATTCAGAATTACATTATAGATATCTGGAACTGGAATTACAGTCATTATTCTGTTAAAGGTATCAACAATAGACGTTTAGGATATCTGCAACTGATTTAGAGATATCTGTAATGAGAAACCCCATAGACATGAATGGTGATATCCATTTGAAACTGACTAGTCAAAATTGAATTACAGATATCTAAAACTGTTTCAACTAGTCAAAATGACATTAGATAGATATATTTAATTAATGTTTTGACTAGGCGAAATTACTTTGCAGATATCTGTAAGTAATATCCAGTCTACTGAATAAATGTTAAAAACGGCTTGCCATATGTATGTACATAATTCATTCCAGGCAGTTACACAACATATCACCCTGGCTATGGGGGGCAATAGCTATTATATGCTATTTAACTTTCCAACTGACCAAGAGAGGGTTGGTTCCCTTGCTGAATGTGAAAAATTAGAGAGGTTAGATAGCTGTTATGGCTAAACTACTGTGTGGCCTGAATTTATCACTGTGCTAGGCAACAAGGAATGGATGAATGATGTTTTTTTGCACAAAGCAGAGCAGTTCAGGGTCACTATTTCTTCTAGATTCTTCTAGATAGATTTATTTCACATTTCAGATAGCTTTCCTTAGTAATTTGACCTGTGCCTGCAAAGCAGACCGATAGCATAGGAAATGGTTCGATGTAGGTGTCTTCGTAGATCTGAAAATTAAGTTTTCTTTCAAAAATCATATTAAAATACATTTTTAAAATATATATTTTTAAATATAATGGGAGAATATCAAAACTTATTGTGGAAAATTTGAATATATTTAAGGTAGATGTATCGACAATGTAACCCAGTATACTGTGATAATTCTATAAAGCTGTGTTGTCCAAATGCTGTTCGCTTTCAGCATTCAGTGATCCATTAATGTCTGATGACAAACGGTACAAGATTGTGTCTTTAGCGCAGCAGGTGGACTGAGAAACAGAAACAATATGAAGTAAGAATTAGAGGGAATTAACCCTTGTGTCATCTCAGTTTGTGGGCTCTGTTTATGTGTGTGTATGTGTCTGTAAAGGGGGGTGCGTGTATGTGTGTTTGTGACATATTCTTGCAATTTTCCAAAGGCAGTAATCTATCAAATTACCACTGTTTTAAATGACCTCCATGGCAGGCCAGCATCTAGCCTATACTGTACGTTAACAGCATGTCAGGAACGATGGCATCTGTTAGTTGCTGTACACACATTTGCAACATGAGTAAATAAATAAATGCACGGCGGTCTTCCACAGATAATAACAGGAAAGACCTCTTGGGTAGCATAGTCTTCTTACATCTCAGCCAGCATATTTGACAGACAACAAAACACTCCAGATTTGCAAAAGTGTCAACTTGGGTTAAAATACAAAATCTGAAGTTTTTTTTTAAACTGTAACATGATTGACTTTGCCATGCAAGCATGCGCAGGACTGAACCCTGGCTCACATACATACTGTAGGCTACACTAATCTCATATGAGGACCAGCCAAAAATGACATTAAGTGGAGGGATGTCGTGTGTCTCAGTTAAATATCATTGGAAGTATGCTTCTGAATGCTCTGGATTCTTCAAATGTAAATATTTTTCTACTGCCTGCAATGTTTAATCTATAAATATTATGCATATGATACTTTTTTTTTTTTTTACATGACAGAAAACATGATTTTCATTAAAACAAAAAATGATTTTGTCTATCAAACACTTGTGACTTCAGTTATTGCCTATATCTTAATAATTGCATGGGCCTCATGTTGAACCTGCAATTCAAGTACTGTAGGTACATCTGAGACCAGAATGAATGAGGAATCACTCTGCCCTCTAGTGGTCGGATTAAGACATATCTGTATACCGCCATTGATAAGTAATACAGTAGGTTGTTAGACTACTTGCACATATAATTTTCATTTGCCAATCCAAACCTAGCATTTTTAATATAATATACAGTGTCTAACATAACGCATACATTACAAAATATTACAGTTGTCCACTTACATTTTTATAGAAGCAAAGTGTATTCACACCACAAATTAGACCTTGTGTTTAACCTGAGATGTAATATTGACAATCTCCCATCAGTCCCAGTATATAGTAAATATGTGTGGGTGTATACATACCTCAGCTATGTATTTTTGTCTCTCTAATCCAATGCCCTCTTCTCATATTACAACCAATCCATCCTACGTCGAACAGAAACACATGTAATGTATTAATGTGTTCAATAATTTATTCATAATCATTCATCATAGTCCCATTTTCACTTTGGGTGTCTGGTAACGTGCAGGTAACCCAAAGCCACCAACTATGGTTGGATACAATACAGTTGTGCTGCCAGATTGCTGGTATGGGGCGTTTGTCCTAAGAGACACTTTACTGCAAAATAACAAGCTAAGATATTGTTCAAAGAAATTAAGTCATGTCAAACGTATGATAGATTTTACTACATTTGATTTCAAAATAATTTATTATTTTGACTTTGGTAGCAATTTTGAGAAGCACATAATGTATACATATTAGTTTCAGTGTGGACTTTTTAAAATTAAGATGGTGTACGTCGAAGTTGTGCTGTTGCCATGGCTTAATGTAACAGCCCAGTATGATAAACATTTGAAGTGGGTGCAATCTGCACAGATGAACACTAACCACAAAACCTTACATTAATCTGAGACAGAAATATAATGGCATATCAAGTGTTCAATACACAACTATAACACACACACACACACACACACACACACACCACTCCATCTTCAACACGATGCAGCAAAGTATATCATTGGGAGAATCAAAGTGTGTGTGTGTGTGTATGTATGCGTATGTATGTGTGCGCGAGCCACCATATATGTGCCTCAAACACTTTTCTCTGCAGGAACAGATAATAGGGGCATGGTACTATGCTTGTTAATCCCCCTCACACACAACGGCTCATATTTCAAATGCGATCTACCGCAACACAAAGATTGTGACAATCTTTCAAGGCCTGTTCAAGGCCAGTGCGTCTGCAAGGCCCCGGGCCTCCCGCGCATCTATTAGATTCAAATGGGTGTGGTCTCCTATAATTATGCCAGTTGTTTCTCACCACTTTTCACTCAAGTACATTGCCAGCACTTAGAAATGCACTGTTATTGATAAATCCAATAGGCTCTAATATTTGCTGTAATAAATGGTTATGCACCATCAACCCTGCTAATAACACTTTTCAGAATGTGCACACACTAAGCTAATGTTTGCTTACCAGAGAAACAATAACGTTATGAGAGGAAGGACAAGAATTCTATATATTTTTCTCTCCAAGATACAAAATGGTGTTGCTATGTGAGATAAAAAAAAAACATGCTAGGCTAGTAAAACATTAATTTATTCATTATTTTAATGATGTGACCAAACGTCAGGACATTTGAACTTATTTACAGGAGGCAAAGTGTGTGGATATAGATTATGAGACAGACAAGTCAGATGTAGTTCTGAGATAGCATGCCCTGTGTTCACAGTATTTCTTGTTCCTCTCTAAGAAGCCCTCCACCAATTTCACCTAGTCCCAAAAAAATGTATATTAATAAAAGACCGATTGTATTTACTCCAGTCTGCTTCCAGCTTCACCACCAACACTGCATTCAGGCTACAGCTATTTAACCACCACTTATACAGCACGCCCTGATGGCTGACAGGTACATTGAAAGAGCCATGGTGTCGTTTTTTTCTTCCAGTTGAATATTGCGCCCTCCAGTGGTACGTTCAGTAACAGGCAACAAGTAGTTCAACAAACCGTCTAACAAAAATGATGTATTGCATTAACCCAGTAAGAATGTGCGTCCTAAAACATTTATTTTAAACTACGGTAATATATTCAATTTTTGCCTATGGAGGCAAAAGTCAACGGAATACCCTAAAATAGGGTAATTAAGAGAGCGAAGCAATGATATTGTCGACACCACGTGTTCTGTTCGTTTCCCATGTTAACCAAGACTTGTTGTTGATCACAATGGATGGTGGTGTAAAACAGTTCATGTTTACCTTGTTAACAAATCTATCTAATTTCTTTCACCTTCATTTTCTGTTACTCCCAGCAGTCACCAGCAGATGGAAATAAATAGGCACACGTTTATTTTGTTTAAACAAAATAACCCTTACAAGTTACTGTTGTCAAATCACAACGTTTTGTGGGTGGTGGGGGCAAATAAAAATGACTCAGAGTGAATGATGCTGACTGAGGATTGGCTTAAGCGAATAGTGACCAAAAATGTTAACCAAATACGAAATAGTTTATTGGTATATTTGAATGTATCCCAAACAATCAGGACAACTTGATCTTTAAGTAATTTCATGTTTATTTGCAGTTTTTTTTTATTACACACACACACACACACACACACACAATCCTATATTAGGTTCATATTTAGAATGCTTTCAAATGTTAGTGGCTATCATCAGAAGTGTTCATTAATTACCTGTACAAGTGTGCCACATTCGCTTAGAGAAAGTGTCAAGACATGATGCATCAGTAGTAGGTGAATGAATCAAATGGAATTGCATCGCTATTATCTATAGGCCTCAAGTTTTTTGTTACATACAGAAGAAATAAGAAAACATGCTTTGTGGGACACACATAACAGAGTCAAACAACTGAGGTAGGTAATTCATAAAAAACATACAGTAAACATTTTTACTGTTTGCGATTATAGACAGCATCAGCTAACAATCATACTGCTGTATTGTACAATACACTTGTTAAATGGAACAGAGGCAATAATAAAAATATTTGATGATATTAAAATATTAATATCACCAAAGATGGTGTGCCTGTTTAGATTACAACTTAAAAGTATGCATGAAAAAATATTTAGAAAAAATATAATTGTGCTCAGTTTCACAGCAGCATTTGTGCATCAATTTTTTCCAGTTATGATATTGTTGTTGGATTTGGTTTTGCTAGCTTTAAACTGTTGTTGCAAGTTGTCAAAAGACTGTCAATATCATTATTTCTTTAAGTAGGATAGAGTCTAAGGTGATAGGTTTTTCAGAAAACAATAAAAGCACTGAACCATATTGACATAGGCCATTATACTATTATAGAATAGCAGGATCTGTTCAGCTGAGGATGTAGGCAATTTTACCAGAGGTGGTCAGCATCATGAGGAGATGATATGGGCAAAAAAAAAGAAGTATATATATGTCAAAAAAAAAATTTATATATATATGTCAAAAAATGACTTAGGCCATTATTTTAGGAAGGTGAGACATGAAGGCTGTTAAAACACATCACCCATTTAAATTTGCGTTGAAGTTCAATACTGAGAATATAAATCAGGCTATGGGAAGACTATGACAAAGATATCACAACATATGACCGTTTTTTAGACATAGATATAGACAGACCCGAGCTCAATAATAGATGTGTTTTTTATAAGTGCAAGTTATCACATGCATGATCATATGACTTCCATAATGTTATCGCCTTATAGTACTCATACAGCCCATGTGGGATCATTTGTGTTTGCCAGTGAGAACAGAAGTGACAATTGCCCGACAGCGGTCAGTAGACAGCGTGATATTGTGCAGGTGCCGGTCACAACGGGGGGCGGAGTCAAAGCAAGCAATCATAAGAGAGTCAGTAATCGTCTTGTGCGCGTCTCACATCTCGACAGAAGCTTCGTTGGGCGTTGACTGTTCTTTTAAAGTACCAGCTATAGTGCTGCAGAGAGGTGAGAAAATCATTAATTAATAATAATCAAGCATATTGTAATACTGCTCGTCACCAAATAAACATCATACAAAACAGTACATAGTATGCACAGAAATCAAGCAAAATTATAAATTATTAATTAAATATAACAAAATAAACAAATGAGAGAAAAACCTACAAACTGTCTTATTCGGTCAATGTAAAAATGGACTGTTCCAGTGCCTTTCCAAACTACTCTGGCCTGTATAACCAGAAAATATTCACTTTGTCAATATGGTGTGGCCACGCTCCACTGGGATGTGTTAAGTCGTTGCTTCCTACCTCTGGTTAATATTGAAACTATTGGACAGTGTTGAACCAATCATTGTTGTTATAACTGTTTTTAGATCTATACACCATTTCGACACACTCAACGTCATCGCACCTGATTGGTCCCGCCAGCAGGGCGGCTGTGAAAACACTAATGTGAACAAGGGTTCCAGATTATAATCTCAGCGAAAAGGATCCGAGGGCAAAGGTCAGGCGGAGTCAGGCTATTTCCCACCCAGAACCGCCCACGTTTTAAGATAGTTTTATATTGGCACATGGCAAAAATGTTTTGTACCACACACTTTGGGTTTTAACAAATGAACGAAACATTCTTTAACAAACCAAAACAAAAAGAGAGCGCACTCCGTTCACTACCTTGGCTTTTTAAAAGGCCTGCGTTTCTTCACAAGCCAAGGACAGGAGGACTTCAGGTTGACAAGCTGGTAGATCATGGGGTTGTACATGGCAGACGACTTGGCCATCAGCGTTGGGACCACCGACACGGAGATGGGTATAGTGTCTGGCTCGCCGAACGCTGAGACCACCGACACGACCGCATACGGAATCCACGCTATTAGGAACCCTGCACATATCAACATCGCCACCTGGTGGAGAGAGGTCACGATGCAAGGAAGATTTCACACCAGCGTGTGCTGTTAGTTAGCTAAGTCTCGCAGAGACAGCCTTCACATACGTCAATTCTGGGACACAGTGCAGGCCAACTGCGTCAGTACCCGCCTACTTGACAAGCGAGGTATTTTGAAAGACATGCACAACGACCTACGTAACTCAATGACCAAATCAGATGTTAAACTTGAGATGAGGAAAACCAGAGCCATGTAAAGACATGGATTAGTTATTTCCATGGCTCTGAGGAAAACTAAACAGCAGAACTCTGGCTGTTTACAGGTCTTGTAAATCTGTACAATTTGTTGGCTACGATTACTGATTAAAATACATGTTTACATTTAAATTAGTAAATAAAGCACTGCGCTATTATTGCACCGGAAATTACGGAGATATATTTTGAGTACCACCACACCTTCGTGAGCTTCATCTCCAGGGTGTGGGTGGTCTTGGCGTGGGCGTCAAAGCTGCAGAGCTCCGTGCTGGAGCGCTTGACCTTGAAGATGATCATGGTATAGGAGAAGGCGATGGCAGCAGCGGGGAGGACCAGGCAGAAGAACAGGATCGTCAACACAAAGCTCTGGCCCGACACCGAGGCCTGCGCCAGCCACCAGTCCAGTGTGCACGACGTCCCGAACGGCTCGGGCGCGTAACTCCCCCAGCCCACTAGGGGCATAGTGTCCCAGAACGCGGCGTACAGCCACACAAACACCAGGCAGGAGAAGGCGTGTTGGCGCATGAGCCACGTGCCTGGGATATGTAGTATACCATAATATTCTCATTTCAGATCATACAAAACCAAAAGTACATGCACATCATTTGTGTGCGCGTGCACACACACGCACACACACACACACACACACACAATACTGAGATCCGAAATCGGTCCGATACGGACTTAAATAGCTGGATCGGTATCGGTGACAATTAGACAGTTGTAACCGATCCCTGAGGCTAATCCAATTAAATAAATTCACACGTGTAGGTCTACCGTCAAGCATCAGCCATATATAACCTACCCAGGCCACACTGTCAGCAGCAGGTTTCTAAAAATGTATTTAAGTCCAAAAAAAGAGATGGGCTGTCATTTACTTTGCAACTTACTTTACATTTTTATTTAACAGTGGAATTGGATCACTACTCGGTATCGGCTAATACCCAAAGTGTCGGTATCTATATCGGTAACGGGACTGAAAATACTGGATCGTGCCATTCCTAATAAGCACCTTAACTATTTGGCCAATGCGTGTAAAGCAACAATCCGCTGGTCAGTCAGCTGACAATTTAGCTAGCGTGACTCGTGTCCTGCCTGAACGTCCACTATGCTTTTTTACAGTAGTTAATGTAACCCTACCTGCTAACAAAGAGGCCTTTGAGACTGCAGTGTGATTAAGTGCTATATAAATCATCTTGACCACTACCTGCTCCTAAATACTAGCAGGCTACTTATGTAACCCCTAGCTTCTCCTACTGGCTTTATATCCAGATGGTGTCATGCAAATAGTTCCATAATTTCCTCTAGCCTTTCTCACATGGGAGACTTCGATCACCCCGGACACAGTGCCATACTCCCTACCCCCACCCTCAAACCTCACCCCCCCACACGATGCACCCCAGGGTGTCTCCTCACTTTTCATGTATTGATCTCTTGTCAGCTCCTGATGAACATTGATTCTATTCACACAACGGCATCTGCACTCAGTGGTACGGGGTCCTATCGAGATGGGGTCAAGCCTGCATTGCCGGGCTACTCGTTTCGCGTATCGCAACTCAAACTGCAGTGGAAACCCCAGCGGTATACCGTATCTCAGATGGCAGATCTTGAGGTAGCGGTCCAGGCTAACCACGGTCATCGTGGTGAGACTCCCGCAGCCAAAGAAGAAACCCGCCCAGCCGTAGTATCGGCAGCCTGTCCAGCCGAAGAGCCACCGGTGTGAGAAGCTGGACACGGCAAAGAAGGGCTTTCCCGCCACTGCAAGTGGAAGACAGGCGAGTTAGGGGAGGTGGGTGAAGTAGATTCCAAGGAGATCAAATAATGAGGACATGTTTCTGGAGTCACAAAACTCTTTAACTGAAACATATTCTGGGGTTTACATGAAACACTAGGGTGTGTGACACCCATTAACCATCAAATGTATTAACAAAATACAGGAAAAAGCAAAAATATGATGGTTTCTAAGTAGTGGCCTTGTCTTGTCACAAGAGTGTATTACACAAGCTACTGTATGACCTTTGACAGCTCAGGACAATCGCCAAACTGAGACCCATCCTTCATTTCAAGGATCTGGAGACAGTTATTTCCTCCCGTCTGGATTATTGTAATTCTTTGTATCTAGGAGTCTGTCAGTCCTCCCTAGCTCGCCTTCAGCTGGGGCAGAATGCTGCTGCTAGGCTTTTAACCAGTACCACAAAAAGATAGCACATTACCCCTGCATTAGCCGCTCTCCACTGGTTACCTGTAAAATATAGGATTGATTTTAAGGTACTTTTATTTTAACACTCTATATGGTTCAGCACCCTCTTATATTTCTGACCTCCTTACAGTCCACTGCCCCTCTAGGGCCCTTAGGTTAAATGCTTTTGCATGCCCCACGATCACGGCTAAAACTTAAAGGAGACCTTGCCTTTTCTGTTGCTGCACCTGTTGCTGTGGAATAGCCTACCATTCTATATTAGGTCTTCCATCAGCAGTGACATTTTAAAGTCTCGCCTTAAAACGTACAGTATCCGTTTTCCTTGGCTTTGGAGTCTGAAATGGGTAGGCAAATGTGAACTGTAAATTATATGTTTGTCATGTTGCTTGACTTTGTGTTTTGATTCCTTTTTGTTTTATTTTATTGTACAGAACTTTAGTTGACACTCGCCGTTTTTAAATGTGCTCAATATACAAACCTGATTTGGCAAAGGCAAGGCAAACTGGCAGAACTCCAAAGCATATTTTTTTTGCTTGTTTGTCTGTCTGTCTGTCCAACCATATTAGAAAATGACTACCCAACTTCCAATTAGGTGCAAAAGTTGCCTCAGCTTTAGCAGAATAGTCTATTTGTAGTTGATAATAAAAATATTAAATGTTTCGTATTCAGTGGGAGCAAAAACACATTCAGATTGTGTAGCTGGCAGTTCTGTTCAGTTCACAGTACCTGATATGCCAAAGTCAAAGATGGCTAGGTTCACAGTCATAAGCTCGGGAGGCTTTAACTTGGTCTTGCGTTTTAAAGCTTGGTAAATGACAAAGCCATTCCCTGTTGCAGATATGATTCCTGATAGAGTCAGAGGGAGAGAGGAAGGGGGGAGACAAGTTTAGTTAATCACAAAACACCTACAATACACACTTGCCTTTGTCTCATAATCTAACGCTTTTTAACGCTTCCCAAAAGTATTGTCAAAGTAACAGGTGGTGAAACGTGGGGATACTAACTGACGAACAGAATGAGGCATAATGCTAAATAAATTAACACCTCACTATGTATTCTGCACCATACTTTAATTTTGCTGACAGAAACATAATAAATATACGCAGAGGGTAAGACTTTATTAGCTTAATATCGTCTTCCAGTTTACTAACACATCCTTCTTTGAAGCCTCAGACTCATTCTTATCAGAGGCCCGCTATGGTTTGTTCTGTGGTTTCTGCTTCCCTCTGTATTTGCCATATCTGGCTTATGTGCTAAGAAACACTGTCGCACATTGTCTGCTTTAAAACGCTTTAACATATCACACGGGAATACCTTAATTTATTCATACCACCATGAACTATTTCTGTACAGAGGTAGACAGGGAGGAGTGTGATGGGTGCTTTCATGTTTGTTTATCTTTAATTTAGGAAATGCATTGTTGTGTTTCATGAGACAACAAACCAACTTTTCTGCATCCGGACTGTAGACAGATTGCCTTGTGTTCTGTACTGTATCTACCCATCTAGGGTTGACACACCATAATCCTCTGACTGCCATGTGATTAGAAATATTGCCATCCATTACACTCTCCTCTCTGTAAACTGTGGCGGTTCTTTGAGTTACGCGGTGATAATTGGCATGGATTCGGAAGCATGACATTTGACTGTATTTGCCCTAAAGTCAAATTATATGGTGTAGAAATATCTAGGCTGGTTGTTTCAGCTAATCAAATATGAATTTCTGTGCATATGATACCACAAAAGCCAAGCCAGTGATACTGCATGTATTTCCAATGCACTAGGATGGGCCTAGTCAGACCAGCATGACCATGATGATTGTAACAGAGGCAACCCTCCCGCCGCCCCTGATAAACTGGTCACGCTTGACCTTCCTTGCTCTTGTTGTCAAGCTGTACATTGCAGCTTCACAATGAATGAGTCCACGAAACATACCCTTTTCAATTTAAGGTCCTTTTTTCCCCACTCAAAACGTGCTATTATGGAACTGGTAGTTATAAAGAGGAAAAAAAGAAGTCAAACACATCTGTTGTGTTTTCAAGAATGACATATTTTGAGTTGTTAGTGATTTTTAAGTGATAAATTCACCAAATATCTCTTCACGGTCCGCTAGCTTACTTTTCTGTGCGTGCTGAAAAAAATGATTCACCCTTTCTACACAGCCATGTAAATAGGAACACAAACAATAGTGTTTAACCACACAACAATATTCTACAGACTCGGCAATGCGTTTCCAGTGTGTGGGGCAGAGTGTCTGAGGGAGCACTATGGCATTGAAGACAGAGGTGGGTTTTGTTCAGATTGAGTTCAAAGATCATAAAGCTTTCTCCAGAATGACTTACTAACCCTTTAAAAAAAAACACACTGCGAAAACTTTAGCCATGAAGCCTTAAACGGGGCTTACGTGAGCGAGTATGTGAGCCCACAAAAGAGCCCTGTGATAATCTAACCCTCCTCTAGCGTTCCCTAACCCTGCACACCCTGGCGCGGTCCTCGCACAAGTACTCACCTATGATGCAGATGTACACCGCCGCCACGATGTCTCCCTCCTTGGACAGTCGGGAGGCGAAGGGGTCACCGCGGAGCAGGTAGTGCGGCGTGTAGTGTTGGCGGGGACCGGTCGCATTCTCCATCCTCCACGGCTGCCGCGGGAGGTGCTACTGACACTGGTGGCCCTCTGCACGGGGAGGGAGGGAGATGGAGGGAGGGGAGACACTGAGAGGAATCAATAACCTAAGTGTTTTCTTCATTTTCAGTTGTCAAACGAGTGGGCTGGGCGGTAGGCATTGCCCACCCAGAGGAATCATCTGTCTAGTGAAAACTAAATTTATTTCAGCTAATCGTAACGGGGCTCGACATTGTTCTATTGCAGAACGGTCCTGCGTCGTCATACAGGCAGTGCTGCATGTGCATTCTCTATTGTATTGCTCTCCATTTAATTACATTTTTATTTAAAAAATGAAAACATAAATCGACAGAATTTAATTACTTTAGTTTGGTTCTGTATTTTTTCTATTCCTCTGGTTTATTACAATTTTCTTCAGAACTCTACGTTGCATCTCATTATTATCCTAGATTGTAACCCAATCTCTAGAATGAGTTTACACATTTATGACATAACAATATGCCTATGGATTTGCTTCATTAAAAAAAAGGAATAATGTCAAATATACACGCAATATGCCCTATAGGTTAACCTTCCTTGACAAGATTATCACATCTTGAGGAGGTATAGTTCTGCAACTACATACTAAATAAATTAATACCTCACTATGTATTCTGCACCACACTTTCAATAAACACAAAACTAGAGATACACAAAATATAACAAGTGCTATGACAGTGCGATGTCAGAATGCTGTTCTTGTGCACTCCTACTGGAAAAAGCAGATTCCCCTGGAAAAGACAGCATCTGGATGGCAGCACAAATTAGGGCTGTGACATAGCATCCATTATTTATGGATCCAATCAAAAATATACATTGTGTTTTTAGGTCATTTTAACGTGATAAAAGACACTGCAACATTACTTACAACGCCTACAATCTTTCCCCAAGGAAATTATTCTGGTGCTATACTGTACAGACAGGCAGGCTGACAAACCAGTAAGGTCACAAGCTTTTGTTGCTGTTAAATGTCTCTTCTTTTGGCAGCCCCCCCCCACCTCGAGGCACTTGGCTATTAAATGACAACATGCTGAGCAAGGACAGTGTGCTGTTGATGGATAAAGTTAGAGGTTATGGTCCGAGAAGCACACAAAGCACTGACGTTGCTACAGGATTGGAAGAGACGTTAGCAGTATGTTTTCGTAAAACAGCGAAAAGTGACAGTTGGAGTTATTAATGACTGGAATATCGTGAGCAAAGGGTTTACCAATTGTTCTCAAGCACTCCAAAACATGACCAAAGTTGAACCATTTGAATGTCGTAAAAAAAGTTAAAAAATAAATAAATAAAAAGATTACAATTTAAACAATGAAAAAGGCATAACAACAAAGTGACTGTAAATAAAGGTGATATTTATTCATGTAGGAAAGAATCTCAGCTCATGCAATGGTACAGCTTATGTAAACAAAATCACTTGGAAAGATGCTATAATGTGCAGATTTTTCACCATGTTACACTATGGAATGTACAATATATAAAATGTTAAGATGGAAGGATGCTACGTACAGAGCTATCAATGTATTTCCCCAGGTTCCAGTGATACTGCTCAGCCTAAAACTCATATAGTTGGATGGCTGGTGACATGCAAGTCATTGTCACGTTATTTTCAACAGGGGGTCACAGGGGTCAACAGTGGCTCTCAGCTCACTTGACCTCTGGAAGCATACAGATGCCCAGAAAGCACACGCACAGCCTCCAATAAAATAAACAAAATGGCGACAAGCACCTGAGGACTACACACTCCTCAAAAGCTGCATAGGATTTAAGCTTTGTTGATGTCTGTATCCCCACCTGGGTCTTCCCAAGTCCAGGTGAAACCAAACAGTACTGGATATTACGACCGACGGAGGAAAATACATTGGTATCGGGTGGGAGGGTTGTGATGCAGTCTGTTGCTATGGTAACAGACTGCTATCCACGACAGTGCCACGGACAAATCCACGGCTAAAGTGGTTTCTGCGCATGAACGAAACATTATAAACAAAATCAAAATAGGTTCTCTTAAAATATTAAAAAATATAATTATTAATATTAAGTTGCATCTTGTGACCCAACATGCAACGTTAATCTTTGCATTTTTAATAAGACATTGGTGAGTTCAGTGTCAAGTATGCAGAAAGGCCAAGGCTACATAACTGTACTGTAATGATGTGGAAATGGAAGGTGTTTGTACCCGTGTGGCCACAGATGCAACACCTCCGAGTAACGCTCGGTCACTCAGAGGGCTGTCAGCACGGCGCTACAAGCCACAGAT
>JAODUK010023202.1:20000-24877 GCA_027564635.1 Typhlichthys eigenmanni
AGAGTATCTTCTTGATTTACAGGTGCGGGTGGGCAGGGAGAGCGTGTTCGTTTGGGGGAAAACTGCAAAGTCCAGCGCAGTAATTATAGGTAAGGCCTCCATTTTCATGTGTTGGCATAGGAAAGGAGAAAAAAAAAAAAAAAAAACATACAGTACATCTGTAATGTAATTACATCTAACTAGAAGTATGTGCAAAACAGTCAATTTTACAACTGTGTTTGGTGGTGGTGGTTATAGCTCTTAAAAAAAAAAAAAAAAAATTGGACCAAGGTGAAGGCAACTCCGGCCCTCGTCTGTCCACAGAGCAACCGGTTGGTCAGCTGACAGCTCTACGTCTCCCGGGTTGGTCAAGAAGCTAGCAGGTGACCTTGAGACGCCGTGCTGATTGGAGCAGAGGCCTCACGTCGACTGGATTGTCCGCTTTAGTTTCTCCATCTCCATCTGAGGGAGACACACAGACAGGTGTTCATTAGATTCCTGGCCTCCATTTGATAGCCTCGGTTTAATTTCACACAGTTCCCCTGAATGCAGAAGCATTTGTCACCTCACTAGCAAACAACCAGTCAGCCAATCAGCAGCTATCTGAGGTTTTTCCCCAAAGATGACAACATCGTACATTTTGGTTTCCACCAATGCTCTGATTGTTTAACATATGATTGGGTGAGATAAAGGTTTGGGTGAGATAAATGTATTAGCACCGCCTTTATGACAAATGCCATTTAATCGAGGTGTTCCAGACTGATTCTTGCAGGTAAATTAAATTGAAGCTAGCAAGATCAGGAAGGTCTCACAAGGCTACCCATGTTCCCCATCGGTCAAGAGGAGCTTTCTTCTTGTAATACATTTTATACAGCACTACTATCTAGTGCTACAGCATTATTATCGGAAATTAAGTGGATGGAAGCTTAAAACCATCTTGGAATCAACAAAAGATGTTGCGTGGCAACGGTGCAACAGAGCTGTTGCAGCTAAAAGCCCTGCACACGGCTACATAAAATGACATGGTGGAGGTCGCTGGACAATGTTGAAGCAATGGACAAAGACCAATAACAGCTAGGGTTGTGGCTCTGGGTGCATTCAATTAACTTTTTTAGAGAAGGAACTTCTTTCTAAAGACATCTACTCTGTTAATCGGGCGTGGGAGTGTTGCTCAGTGTAGCCGCATATTTGGAAGCATCTTATTTGCGAGTATTTTTCATCATTTAGTACCAAAGGTTATTTTTATTATCATATTATTGAATCTTAAATGTAGCATATGCCTTCACATTCTGATATGAAATGCATGAAATACAAAATCTGAATATCTTCACACAACCATTTTGGACATCCTTCATATTATAGTGCAAGCATCAACAGGGGTGGCTCTACCATCACCTTGTGCACATGTACAGCTGAAACACAGTAAAACACAAAATACAACTTTGTTGCTAGCCATGTAAATGTTGTTTAACCTACTGCAGCCCAAATCTTTTGTAACCCGCTGTTCAGTAAACTGCCGTCAAACTGAAGGATGTGGCTTCAGTTTGCAGAACATGTATCTTTTCAGCATGCATTCAGGGTTGGAGGGCAGATGATTACTGTTGGAGGTGAACAGACTGCTCAGATCAGATCTACCTGGCTAGCAGAGCAGGTCTGAGTCAGTATGGTGTAGATGTTCGGGAGATAAGCTTACATTTCTGAAACCCATGGAAACCCCCCCGACATGCGTTGTGACTGAATGTGCTTCGGTGACAAAGAGTAGAGCTTTAGTAGAATGCAGTCTCATTCCTTCCAATGGCATGACATGAAACTGGCTACATTAATGGGGTTCCCTCCATGCTTTCTGCCATCAGTGCCTAGCTGGGCTGGTTTAGACCAGAGCCATGAAAGAGAGAGAGTTGTGTCAACTCCGTTCACTCCAATAGACAGTTTTTTTTTCACAGCAATGGCGGATAATAGAGCCTTAAAACCGTTTCCGGAAGTTAGTCATAGTTATAAAAATCTGTATATATTGATTCAAATTGCCCACCAAGCACTTCCTGGAACTGTTTTGCCTCTTCATGAACCATGTGACCGTTTCAGAACTCCGGTGGCACGACTCTCTTTCCATCCTCTGGTTTAGATGAGTGAGCCTGATGCGTTCAGACAGGTGTGTGTATGTGTGTGTGTGTGTATGCGTTTGTGTTTGTTCGTTACCTGAAGGCTGACCCTCTTCGACCGCTCTACATTCAGGTCTTCTCGTAGCTCAGCGATCTCTTTCCTGGAAACACACACACACACAGCACTAATTCAGCTAACGCTGGGCTAAACAAGAAGACATTTCTAGTCACAATAATATTAACCAATTCAATGCAGAAAAGCTGTGGCATGCAATTAGACATCCAATTAAGTGCGTCACTGCGTCACGTTTAGTCACTGTACATTTGCTGGGACTTGAGCAACTCCACGGAATGCAGAAGCTCCTTCATCTGGCTCCTAAGCTCCTCCAGCTGAGCTCCCTGGTCCTCTGACTCCAGTCTGGCCCTGCTGCCCTGAGAAGGGGCCTCCCCGCTGGGCTTGAGCTCCACAGCGGCCGGGGTATGCTTGAGGACTGAGGGCGGCAGGACCGTGGAGTTAATGCTGAGCTGGAAGAGAGGAAGGGAGATGATGTGGTTGGGTCAATTAGGAGGCAATGAAATTTAACAGAGGGGGTTCAATGGACGCCACTTCCGCATTTGGAAGAGGGTGGTGGGGCTTTTTACCCTTTATGCTAACCAGAACGACCTAGCGTTCCGTGCTACATACTATTATTTCTCGCTGGGGCCGTTACTGAGTATTTTGAGTATATTACTTTAATTCCCCAAGTACCTTCAATCAATCTGAGGCCACAACGGTATTTCTGTAGCGAACTGTTTGCGATAAATGTACACAAATTTACACTACTCAACTACACAAAGTAACCTAAACTAGAGTGACGGAAAGCGCATAAACATGTTGTTATACTGACGAATAAAACCCAAAACAAGTAAAGAAATACAAGTGTGCCTCTGTCCACATCATTTCCTTCCCTACTGAGGGGACACTGCAGACATCGATCGCCACCCACCAAGTGTTGGAGCACTGCTAATGACTTTATGATACCTTGTTAGTGCGCTGTCAATTACATGGCCTGTGCAACTTAAGGGAACATTGTCTTCCTAGAGTGTTGCTGAACAAATGAAACTACAGAGCTAGTCAGAACAAACCATGCGCCAGTATCATTGTTAGCCATCAGACAGCAACATACAAATAAATGATGCTACGCCACATGGCTAGTAGAAAATTGGTTTGTTTTGCTGTATGCCAATGAGAGATTAACAGCACTGTGATAGGTGCTGATAGCCAATAGCCTTCTTGGCACACTGGGCCCCATTCCTCAGAGGAAAACTGTCACTTTTGATTGCCAAGCCTCTAATGTGTAATTAAGATTCATTCTAGCTATACATTATTATTATTATAGTAATATTAGATTATGTTTTGAAACACTGATTGTAATATCTGGGGATATATTTGGTGAATTTGACAAAAAGTGTATTATCTTACAAAATAGCTTACAATAGCTGACTGTACCTTTAATATCTAGGCATCTCTAGGTGGGAGGGCTGGACTTACCTTCCTAGGTTCAGTCAGCTTTAGTTTAGGTACCTCCTCGTCATCCATCTTGAATGACTTCTCCACGCTCACCTCCTTGTTCGGCTGTGTGGGAAAGAGGAGGTTCTTTTGAGCCGTTCAGACATTAAGACACTTGTTTGACCGACAACTATTACACAACAGTCACACAGCAAACTATCCTTATCCTACTGTTAACTGTTCTATTCTCATTCAATCATTGAACTCAGCGATGATACAGTTTGCATGGACACATGCCCCAAACAAAGGGGGGCTGATTAGAATATAAGGAAGAAAAAAAAAAATTGAAATCATGACAAGGACCAATGGCAGGCAAGGCATTGTAAGCAGGTGCCGTCTTGTAGCACATGTAAGCCTTTATGGCAGCCTTTAATGCAGCAATGCACTAGCACAAGGGCTGGGCGATATGGACCAAAAATAATATCCCAATATATTAAGGTTGAATACAAAGTGTCTCCGCCCCTTTGACACTCTGAAAGCACTAAGTGCAGGCATGGAGGGAGAGACGAACAAATCGAAAAAGTCATGAATAAATGCATAATATAACTATATCGATATAAACAATATTGTCTAATTTTATATCTCTTTTGAAAAAATTCCAATATATACACCGGTATATCGCCCAGCCCTAACTAGCACTATTACGTATGTCAGTAAATAAATACCTCTACTGAATAAAAAAAAAAAAGCATGAATTGTGTGCATGAAGGAGTCAGTTATGCACTAGGTGTACGAGCAAGACACAGAGGGAAATAAAATCACCCTAACTGTGCTTAATTCCTAACTAGGCTCAATCTTTCATAGATTATTCTCTCATACATGTGACAAACATAAGCAGTCCCATGGTGCTTCGTGGTAAGGGTTCCTGATCCATGAATGCCTCGTTTCCACTGGTGCTTCACCCGTGTACCAGTGTCACACTGGTGACTTGTGCTAATCTTGACTTTTCTGTTTCCACTATCATGTTGTACCAAGGACTTTAAGGAGGGGCTCAAGTGGATAGGGAGGAGTAAACTATCAGTTTCACAAACATAAAGGTTGTTGTAATGAACCTTTTTGCCCAAAGGAAATGTTTTAATATGTCACAGAGGGTTTGTCCATATATATATACAGTCTATGGTGACGTCACAGAGGGTTTGTCCATTTATATATACAGTCTATGGGTGACGTCACAGAGGGTTTGTCCATATATATATACAGTCTATGGTGACGTCACAGAGGGTTTGTCCATTTATATATACAGTCTATGG
>JAODUK010023213.1:0-24876 GCA_027564635.1 Typhlichthys eigenmanni
CGGGATCCCCCAGTCAGAGCTTGCTGATGTTGCTCGAGAAAGGGAAGTTTGGGGTCCCTTGCTGAAGCTGCTGCCCCCGCGACCCAACTCCGGATAAGTGGGAAAAGATGGATGGATGGATGGATATTAATGAAATGCACTTCCCCCAAGTAATAGCTTTGTGTTATTTAGCCAATTGGGTCCAATGTGCATGATTTGGGGGTTTTTGAAGAAATTAGTCAACCTCTGCTCAAATCCCATTATTCCCATAAATGAAAGTCTCGGTAGGTACTGTTGGCCCAAACCCAAAGCTCCAAGTCAGGAGTGATTCAGTCGGAAACTGTAATTAACCACTGTCGTGTTCCAGTCACATTTCCACAGATGATGTTGTATTGCTGAACACATTTCCTAAATTGTGCATCTGTTAATAGACCACACTCGGTCCTATCAGGCGTTGCTTCTACCTGTTGTCATCAATTAAAAGAATCAACGGGGTGCTGATTAGCCAGGTTGCATGTAAGTACAAAATGTTTTCAATTGAAGGGATCCAGACTGACGTGCAGGGTGAAGCAGATCATGGTGCTTGGTCCACAAAAGGATTTATTTTTAAAATAGTACATTTTGAATATGTTTTATTACACGGTCACTGTGCATGTTGTACCTTAAATTGGTTTATCTATACACTGCATTAGTACAAAAGTGCAGTACACACAAGAGACAAAATGTCAGCAAGATCCTTCTAACCCTGTTTTGATAGCATATACTGTACGACATCCTGACGAATCCTGGGTGATGTTTTCAACATGTACTGGGTATATTGAGAATCACTTAAAAGAAGGAAAGTTGTGATGGAAAAATAAAAAAAATAGTTAAATTTACTTCTTGGATGTCCTCGGGTGAAGGTAATTCTTGTGTGGCACAGATCGTGGGTGTGCTTTCTTTGAGTACTTTGCGTAATTGTATGTACTGTGTGTGTCCATCCTTAATGTTCTCCTATTTGTCCATAAAAGTGCCCTTGAAAACCTAATGGGCAAGCTATAAAACAAACAACTACAAGGCCTTGAATGAACAGGTAATTAAAGCAAATGTTCCAGTCACTACTTATAATGAAACACTCTTTATTGTAAAGCCCACCAGAACCAGAAGGTGTTCAACTAATACATTATACAATGTAGTCTTTCTGGGAATGTTTCAGCTTTAGGTCCTGGAAAGATATGTTTTCTTGTTTATTTTTCAAAAAACTTTCTCCCCTCACCAGAATGTATTGAAAATGTGACTTTTAACACGCCTAGAAAGGTCTGCAGATATTTAGGTGTTTTTATTTAGCAGTACTAAAGCATATTATTTTGCACATCAAGTAGGGTACAGTAACTATCATTCTATTTTATGTGATCTAAAACATTCATTGATAAACAGTATGATTTCTATTATGTTTTAGGAATGTTGCTTTCATATTTGTGCAATTGGAAATGGGGACACAAACTGTATTAGCATAGTGCATACATGTTTAATTTCTACAGTTAAGGAAAATTTTGATTTACTTGCAAAGGTGAATAGGTGTGTATAAAGGTGTACATCTTCATTTGCTGTTAAACACAATATAGAGTATTAGGAGTCTTTATTTGCTATTGAACACCTTATTAAAGTCACAGTCTGACACCGCCGCTGAAATAGCTCAATACCACTGGCAATCTTTATATGCCTTTATTTTTTTACAAGGCTCAGACTTTGGCTGACTGTTGCAATGATGTGTGAAACTTTGTCTCCGCAGAGGCATAATTATCTCCTATTAAAATGGTTGCCTTGATCCGCTTGGGTAGTAGAAAACCTCACATCCTTTGCATGCATGCAGAAAGAGGCCCTCAATATTGTTGCTCTGTGTATGAGCGGGGCAGGCATGTTTTCAAGGTGCCGTTGGGAAGATAAGTTGCTCAAACACGCATATTATTACCCCCCCCCATCCGCCGAAGACAAAGGCCCTTCGGTCACGTCTTGGCTTGTTTTTATAGTTTTTACTGTGTACTGTGCTACGTAGATGCGCGCTACTATAGCTGCAATTATTTGGCTGCCCGGGACACTCTCCGTCTCTCAGTCTCACTCATTATTTCGATTTTACGGTCTGTGTTGATCCAATCTCTGTTTATTCCATTGTGTCTTCGAATTCCCCTCATGCCTCTTATTTTTAATCATTCCTCACTCTAGCGTTGCTCTCTTGGTTGTCGTTGTCACTTATTACAGCTCACTCAACATAAGACTTTAGCCACACGATCTCATGTATGCGATGGTGTAAACCAGACAATCCTGGTGCTGGTTTTAGATGTCTCCCTGCTCCAACACAGCTAATTCTAATGAATGGGTCCTGATAACGAGCTGGGAGACATCTAAAACATCCAGGGCAGCGGCCCTCTAGGACCAGGATTGGGGGACCACTGGTTTAAAGCTTTGTGTCATTCAGGGCAGTGATTCCATTCATGCTGATTCCAGGTTGTAGCGTTTCACCGGCAGCCTACCAGTGTCATTGCATCAGCACTGGAAGCTAGTCCGCATTTCATGGCTGTGCCCTTTGCATTTAGTGAAGCACTAGTGACTGCCGCAAGCAGAGGAGGCCAACATTGGTCTAATCAGGGTATTGCCTGTACACGCGCCTCTCTTGCACTCAGCTTGGTACATTCGGTTATTTCTTACAGTACAACAAGAGCTGTTGCTCTATTCCCGCGGGGCTGCCTTCATGGTTCATAAGCAAAGTGCGTTTATGATCCGTGGAAGCTGGTTTATATTAGGAGATGATAAAATAGAGATACTTATTTAAATGACTGCTGATCGGGACTAATAGCAACATGTGTTCTATACTAGAAAAGCCTATTTAAATGTTGTACAAGTAGTATAGTTTAAGTAGCCTATAATGAATGCCCTAAAATAGCAAAAACTGTTCTGATTTCTGAGTAGCAGCCATGTTTGCCAACAGTAACTGTAATTTATTGCTGTAGTACAAATTAAAGGCAACAGTAGTTAAATTTGATTACCTGCCTTCCCCCCCCCCCCCGTCCACAGCTTCCATCGCAGCATGTGCGCTCCATTTGTGACTCGACGAGCTGTTGTGCGGTCCTAATGCACGCCTCGTAACTCATAAGCACATGGCCTGTAAACGCCTCTCTTCGCTAAGTCACGCAACATGTTAGCATGAAATCTTGTGTCTTTGTGGATTTATAGCAAGGCGGGATTACACTGACAGGAACATTTGGGCACTGCCGATAAATTGGTATCGTGCCCGACCTCAAATTCACAGTCTTCACAGCAGTTCTGTTGCCAGCTTAAGTCCTCGTCATGGTAGTAAGAGTCTGCAATGCAGCATTTGCTGTACTGCTGTACCGGTACATTATTAGGCATTGATGAAGCTGGCGTCATGATGTGAGTTCATCATTAAACCAGACCATCTGGGTTTACTGGGTGTTTGTGGGTGGCGGCTTGGGGAGAGTTAATCTGCTGAAGCAGTCTAAATGTACTGTTTCCACGGTGATGACGTTCTCTTTCACATTAGGATGGTAGGGCGAATTGATTGGGCAGTTGCTGCTATTGTGCAGACCCTTGGAAATTATTCTACTTCTGGTAATATGATACTAATAAGATGTGAGTGATTTCTATATGAATGCTTGCATGGCCCTCCAGGAGCTACAGTATATGTCCATTTTATAACATCATAATATTATATGAATAAAGTGTGCCATACTGTATGTGTCAGTAGATAATGTTTACTCATTTTCTGTAATGTTATGTTACGGTACAATAAGTATTATGGTACTGTAAATTCAATGCAAACACTATATTCACACTTCACCAACTGTTCTTAGGCATTTTAGGTGTCTGTGATATTTAAGACAATTGATATTTCAACTGAAAAAGGATCACAATGTCAAATTAAACCTTTATTTAAGCTTTTTACAGGAGCTACTTTGATCTGCTTTCAAATGCCACTATCTGAATAAAGGAAAGGAAAACGTTGACTGAATTAAAACAGAATATACATTTGTGAGCTGCTAGCAGAGTTCAAATAGGACATAGGCCTAATGTGTCTCTCTCCGCAAAGACAAGACTCGCCAAGCCAACTGTAACAGATGCATCAACAGACAAACAGATGTGGCAAATACAGAAATAGAGAGACAAATATTAATCATGTGAAATGACACAAGTGAAATGACACACTGGTAATTAACGCTTTTTCTGTCTCTATCTGGCCTCAATGTGACCACAGTTAGACCATGACCATGAGGTGGAATCCTTAATAATAATATCATTTGGTGTTTTACCAATACATTCTCTTGTAATCAGACAGCAAAGGTATGCCCATTGACACTAGCAGGCTGCCTTCTACAGTTTATATACAGTACATGCTGTTCAGTGTCATTCTGCCATTTCTTTTTCGTCAGTGAAACAAATGGTGAAACAATGTTCATCACGTACGGGACCTAATGTATTACGACACATTGTCTTCCTCTAGCCTTGGTTGAGTTAAAGCGTGGTTGTGCGCGAGGTGCACGTCCCGTTGCGGAACACCATGTCGGAGGGCATGCAGTCCTTGGGGAAGTCCTGCGGGCTGCAGGTGGTCTGACGCTTGAGCGCCACGGCACAGTAGTCCACCTGCTCCGCGTCCAAGCCGGACTCCAGCCAGCGGAAGCAGACGATGCGCTGGAAGGAGCGTCGGAAGTTGTCCGACACGAAACCGTAGAGGATGGGGTTGGCGCCGCTGTTGGCGTAGCTGAGGATGACGAAGAGCTGGGTGACCATGGGGTCGGGCGGCCGGTGGAAGACGCTGACCAGCTGGACGACGTAGAAGGGCATCCAGCACAGCACGAACACGGCCACCACCAGCAGCACCATGCGCGTGATCTTCTTCTCCGAGCGCCGCCGCTGCAGCCAGCCGGCCTTGAGGCCCACGGCCCGCATGCGCGCCACCATCAGGCAGTAGCACAGGCAGATTGCGCCCACGGGCAACAGGAAGCCCAGCAGGAAGGTGTAGACCACAAAGGCCTCCGACCACGCCGCCTCGGGCCACAGGAAGTTGCAGTTGACGCCGCCGTCCTCCGCCGGCACGGTGTCGGCGAAGATGATGATGGGCAGGATGACGACGAGCGACAGCGCCCACACGCACACGTTGACCACCTTGGCCACGGTGGGCCGGCGGTAGCGCGCCGCCTTGATGGGGTGCACCACCGCCACGTAGCGGTCCACACTCAGCACCGTCAGGCAGAAGATGGAGGTGAACATGTTGATGCCGTCCACGCTCAGCACCAGCCGGCACATGAGCGAGCCGAACGGCCAGTGGCGCACGGCGGCCGACGTGGCCAGGAAGGGCACGCTCAGCATGAAGAGCTCGTCGGCGATGGCCAGGTTCAGGATGTAGATGTTGGTGGCCGTCTTCATCTTGGCGTACTTCAGGATGACGTAGATCACCATGGCGTTGCCCGTCAGGCCCACGCAGCACACCAGGGCGTAGATGGACGGGATGATAATCTTGCTTGTGTCCGCCTCCTGGTAGTAGTCCTCGTAGTCCATGCTGGAGTTGTAGGGAAAGCCCGTGGGGTATGGCCCGTAGTCATGGCTCCCATTGAAATCCATGATTCCTAAGGCAACAGCAACTAGCAAGGGTTCTGGTCTATCTTGAATGCAGCTGTACGATGACTATGCTACAAGTGTCTTCAATGAGGCAGATGTACCCATTTTTGTGCTGGCGGGGTGGCAGAAACACAACCAAACGTTATTCCGTGCCCTCTAATGTGTTAAAAGGATCGGGTTAATTAGTCTTCCGTGTCTCCACATTCATTGTCTAAAATAGGCGGCGTCACATTCATCAGAAGAGTTCACGGCAGTGAAATACATTGCATTCCATATTCAGTCACAAAGGAATTAACCTTGCATGGGCCGTCAGCTGCAGGTGGTGTGAGCAAATGGCCGAGGACCGAGGTGAGGCTCCTGGCCTTCACTCTGAGACGCAGAGCATTCTGTGTCGATGAAAAGGGGTCACGTCGTAGATTCGACAATAACGGTGAGTTTTTCCATTAGCCTACAGTCGGGCAAGGATTTTGTTCTGTTGGTGTGTTTCTCCACACTCCGAAGGGCTCTTGATCACACGCCGTGTCACTTCTACGAAGGGCTCTTGATTCCCACAGGTCATCATTCTTCTGTTACAGTGCCATAAAAATGACTGTGTAGGAACATTGTCTTAGGTTAGGAGCTTTTCTGCCACAGTACACCTTTGTTCCCTCTGAATCTGGCTGGATCCAGGAAACCCTGTAAAAGAAGATAAAGTGTCATCATCGGCCTCTGCAGATGCAGCTGTCAAACGGCAGCATGATAAATCAACGCATGTTTTCTAGTTTTCAAGCTCATTTAAAAGGACTCTCCCGTGGGGTGGAAAAACAAACCATAAATGTTGTCAGTATGAAATATAACCCAAATTATAACACGGAATTTGATTCCACCTTTCTGCCCTATGCCGCTATACAGTTATGATCCGTATTGCCTCATAAACATACCTGTGATGGTGATGGTACGGTGGAACACAGACATAAGACTGTGGTCTCTGACTTGTCCAGTTACAGGTGCGTAATTTACTCTAAGATGTGGGACTAATATTCAGTTGCCCGTCTGGAATACCAACCACCACTTTATAGGGGTCATTCTTCTGTTTATATTTTGGTATTCACTTATGTGGCCATGGAGAAATTATGCCACCGTACTTATGCAGCAGAAAAAAGACGTGAGGCGAATTCAAAGACTGTAATGATTAGCAAAAATAATCAGATGTAGATGCAATGTTTGGCGCTCATGCCATTCATATTATTAGATGAACTGCATGTTCTATAACTGGAGATGCTTAAAGGTGCTGTAAGCGATGTTGTGGAAAGATTGTTGAACTTTCCCCCACCCACACACACGGCCAGTGATTGTGTTGTGCGGTGCGTTACGCGCCGCTTTGTTTACCGTTTTCATTTACAGTAGTGGGGCTTTTGTACAAACACCAGATGTGTTTTCAGAGCACACAAAGAACAAAGCTTGTGGACCGTGAGGAGATATCTGCTGAATTAGACAAAAACTGTATGTCGGATTAAAATCTCTTACGACACCTTTAAACGCTGTACACACATGTCAATACACAAATATGTATTGTTTGTATGTATTGCGGCATGGATTTGTACACGCTGCTTCTGTTTTCATGCCATATTGCTTAACAATATTGCTGATGTCTATCAGCCCTAGTCGCTCATATTGCTCGTTTTTCATGTCACCAGCAATTGCATCTTATCACTCGAGCCATTGTAGCTATTATCCAGCAGCACATTCTAATAAGGGTTGAATGCGTTTGTTAACTGCTCAGACATTTCACTGACATGGTTTAAACCTTCTGTCTAGAGGTCACATGCTCACTTGAAGAAGCTTTGCATTGGTATCAGTGTACATTGATGAAAGGCAATTGCAACTGTAAAAATCCTGTTTCAGTTTAAGTAGTGATGTACAGGAGTGTGGTCAGGGTGTCAAGATGTCTGGCTGCCTGCTCCATGGAAATTGTACTTACTAAACCCTTTGGATAAACGATGGTATCTAAGATACAGTTACTGTACTGTATCAAAAATCTTTACAGTTGTCGGTATAGTAGCGGTCTTAATCTTAATACATTTGACAGTAGAGTAATAATAACGTGTATCAAGTTGACAGTGGAAATTACGGCTTCAATTATATAACATTGAATGCAATCCATGGTTGGGTGAACTATGCTAGAGTCACAGTTCATCATCGCTACGCTATGTGAATTGCGAGAACAACAAGGTCTCTTTTGCGTTTGTGTTTTTTTTTTTTTTTTTTTTACACAATAGTCTTTCAATCTGGAGACTGGAGGTGAAAGATGTAAAAATAGGCCATAATTCCTCCCTTCTCTTCTCCACCGATGACCTTTGCAAGTGACTTCTCGTCATTGACTTTCTCTCTTATGTCATTCTCTTGGTCGTACCACTCTTGTGCACCCGGTAAAAAGATAGAATCTCCACTTCAACCCACGCATGTAGGCAGAGCAACATTTTATACATCTCTGACTGCGTTGGAAAACAAACGCATCATAAATTGAGTGTCATTAATTGTCCAGCCATAAACGGCTGCAAGAGCCCCAAACTAGCAGTTTCATGCTGGAAATCACCGACACAGACTGGCTTCAGATGGAGGTGGAATACTGAGGTAGACGTGCTCTAGTGGGCGGCAAAAGACTAATCAATAACGGCAGGAAGCAGTTATTTGTGCCAAATGTGGCGTAACCAGTTATTGAGTGTAAAAGGGTAATTACTTCCTTCATTGCATGTTACATAACAGCATATGCATCAATTTCAGCATTATTTGTTTCTGCTTTCATCTTTGCTTTGATTTTAATGTGTTAAATTTAGTTAGAAATCCTCAAAAAACAAGAGAGGCAAATACATAGCGTCATTGTATTCCATAGTTATACTGTATACCTTTATTTCAGTAATTATTTTTCAATCAATAACCTACCCTTTGTAAATGGTGTCTAGTGCTTTAATGACTTTCTGTCCAAAAGAAGGCTTAAAAACATTAAATTGTTCCGCAGCATGACATTGAAATTGGCCCATTATATTCCTCACCGTATTTTCATAATCGTAGAGCCTGTGCAATGGAAAAAGAACTGTGATGGAAACGGGTTTGAAGTAGTCCAGTTGCAATTTACATTCACAGACACCTAGAAGCTGTGACCTTTTAGTCATGACACATTTTTATTTCAGCTGTGCGTGTATAATTCAAACGCAGTGCCTCGCCTATGATGTCAAGCTACTAGCACTCCATTCACTGTCTGTTCAGGTACAAAGCTCAGATAGCAGCCGGTTTAACCTTGGGAACTTTGGTACATTCATAATGTATTTCATGTAGTGTGCTAGCAATACTTGTTTTAATATTAATTGTTTTAAATGAAAATGTGCTTTTCCATTAGTGCACATGTTGTCATATACATTTCCACAGAATATTAACTCTACAATCTAGATAGCCTTGCCTTTTTTTTTTTTTTTTTTTGGGTAAACATATTATAGGCCTAGTTGTTATACATTTAATTAACCACAGATAACCTCTGTGGAGCATTCTTGAGCCTATTCTGAAATCCCCCCACACACACACACAAAACAGTATATGTGCTTAATCTGTGTGAATTCTGTGCCCATGTTTGCCACATCTTGAACGCTCCATGGATCGTTTAGTTTAGACTTAGGATGCTTAACATGCTACAGTACAGCTAACGCTGTGCACATTATTAGTTGGCACAGGGCTCTCCACAACATGACTCACACTGTAGTTATCAATTAAGATGAGTGTGTGTTGGTCTATTTTAGAGTTTTACTGCATGTGAGAAACATGACTGTTTCTCAAGGGTGGGAGACTGGAGAGGGGTGTTCAAGGTCTGCATATTTGCTTCAGCTGTGACTTTACTAACACCTGGCCAGACAGTAATTCTCAAAAACCCTCTTTAAAGTTCAAAGAACAGCTCGGGGGAGGACAGACGCCCTCCCTCAGTGGTCCATTTCACAGGCAAGCCCCACAAGCCCCTCTCAGGCCGCCATTAATTCAATTCAATTCACTTTATTAGCATGACGTAACAGTGTACATCAAGTATCCATTAAATGCCATTATCTCAGGAGGCATGTGGAATGCCTCCTGAATGGAATGTTGTTTCACAGCTGAGGTGATTGTTGGCCAACACACATCCGGCCCCAGCCACTTGTCCTACATTTTACTTTATCAAAGAGATTCTTAATAATCGTGCAAAATATGAATGTTGCTGTTGATGTTGTTTGGATTTTGTGTATGTGTGTTTAAATGTATACACTTATATTTGTGAGTATACCTGGCTAAAAAATCCAGCATAAACCAGAATGAATTCCATGCTGGTCCAGGCTGGTTCATACTGGTTAGTGCTGGGATAGTGCTGGTCTAGCTGGTGTACCAGCACACCATCAACCAGCATGGGATGCTGGTACACCATCAACCAGCATGGGATGCCGGGGTACCAGCAAACCAGCATTCCATGCTTGTTCCAGCATGCAAAACATACCTTATGCTGGTCACCAGCAATGCTGGATTCTTTTTAGTAGGGTTGTATGTGTCTGGTGTGTGTATAATGTTTAAACATTTTATTTTATTATAATTAACAATGTTACATTATGTAACTGCATCAATGGAAGTAAACCACATTAAATAAAGCAATATATTGATTTAGTAATGAGTTATTGGCGTTGTCATTGATGGTGATTGCTGTTTACATAGAAAACACACAGGCCTATTTTTCCATGGTAACTGCTGCCTGTCGGCATCCTTCTCTCTCTCTCTCTCTCTCTCTCTCTCTCTCTCACACTCTCTCTCTTACTCTCTCTCTCCATCCATTTCTCCCTTTCCTCGCTCTTGAGTAATCACAGTCCCACGGGACTGCCATTCATTTGATGAAGCCCCTTGAATAATGATTGAGATAAATAAGCCACTAGTTATATCACCTTCTTGGCAGTGGGTAGAGCATAACGCAACAGTGCTTCACAAACTACGCGCACAGTACACACACACACACACACACACACACACACATCTGTCGCACACAATCTGTTCATATAGATACATATAGTGCTCTTTTGGAGAATTAGTCTCTTAGAGGGAAATGAAGGGGGGAACGTTTAAAAATGCGATCTGCTCAAATATTAAAAGATGATTTTTTCATTCAGCATCTCTAATTCAAATTGCGTTTTGACGTAATGTTTGATCATGAATGTTAAAAACTCTACATTATTAATATATTTTATTCTTTTCAAAATCAAGTGAAACTATATATATATATATATATATATATATATATATAAAAATAATTAAATTTAAAACTTGACCAAAATGTGAATGCCTATCCTTGGTCTGCTTTTTCTGAAGATGTAGGAGAACAATGTTAATCACAAAGAATAATCTAGAAAGAAAACTATTATTTTATTGTGACAATATAACATAATTAAAGTATAAAACGCACAAAGGTACACACACACACAAATCTCCATATTGTTAACTAATATAATCAATCTCCATCGATTGAGGAATAAATAAATGACCCTTAAATTATCTTAATCCTAAAACCCATTACTGACACACTGACAAAAGGGACCATGACAATGAATGCACCTTCTGGAGCGCACTGGTGTTAACTTACCACCTGTAGCTGTAGTCACGGTGATGTTGTGCCGTTCAGGTGTCCCCGCCACCCAGCCCAAGGTTGACACAGAGTAAAGGAAAAAGAACACGGCCGAACAGCGGGACTGCTTTCCCCCTCGGTGCCTGCATTCTCCTACTCCGTTGGAAACTGCAGGGCGTGAGAGCTGAGTGGTCCTCTCTCTGCGCTCTTTCTTTCTCCGTGGCGTGCCGCCTCTCCCTGGACACGAGCCGCGCACCTGCCTCTATACGGTCCTCTTTTCACCGACGCTGATAACCTGCCGCCTTCTCTCTCTCTCACTCACTCTCACTCTGTCTCCATTCTCTCTCTCTCTCTCTCTCTCTCTCTCTGTCTCCTGTCTCTCTCTCTCTTCACCCCCCCCATCTCTCAATCATTATCCCTGCACACCAAGCAACCCTGCCTCCCACTGTTTATTCGCAGGCTAAGTCATTAGCATATACATACGCACATACAATACACACTATGACTCTTGCACCGTTAGTCTCTCCCTCTCTCTCTCTCTCTCTCTCTCTCTCTCTCTCCATCATTCTCAGAGAGGGGGAGGGAGAGAGAGAGAGAGAGGAGACAAAAAGAAGACCGTCCTTGCCCCAGATAACACATTTCCACAATAGATGCTGGGAACAGTGCCAATTGAGATAGTTGAAATCACATATATATTTATGTTTTGTTTTTGGCTAGAGATATTAGATGTATGTGTTCTGGCCTATTGTATATACAACAATTTTAAGTTTCACCCAAGCAGAGAGACACAGGCATACATAAACACCTGCACGCTCTCGCCAACAAAATAAGTGAATGTCTCTGCTTAAATGCAATTTAAAGCTTTAAAGCGAAACTTTTTGACAAGCCTTAATTGTCGCTCGACATGAATCCGGCGAGTTCAGCTTTCCTCGAGACTCCCCTGTGGTGTTAAACCTAAAAGATAGCGAATGAACTTCCATCTTCCTGCCTGCATAACTCATCTTCTAATACACGTGAAACCCAGTAATGCATATGTATTCACCTCCAGCATGACACTGAAGAAAAAAAGCAACAACCCCCAACCCTTTGTTTTATATGCCAATTATATTAGCAAAGGGATCTGTCCATGAACGTGGAGCGCATGGTCAAGACAGTTGCGTGAAGATGTCTAAAAGCTCTCAACCATTAACACTGGATCTGGACGTCTTGAGCTGTAGAGTGGAAACCTGTGAAGGTGGAGAGAAAATCAATGAGAAAAGCAGGAATATAGGCAGGGGGTGAAAAGGAGTCAAATCACTTATTTATGCCACTGTGGTTATAATTTTTGTGGTCCACACACGGATGGATGGACGGACTACTACTGTACTAACTGTGAGCATTAGGAAACTTTGGAATGGAGGCTCCCGCGGAAACTCAGATATTTTCCCCGTTTGTTCCCGTTGTGTGTGACCTCTCTTGGCCTTCACTACCAACAGTATGTCCTATGGACTCCATTTTGATGTGTCTTTTTTTCACACCCTGTCCCTGGATGGTGTTGTATCTACCTGGGACAGGAACGAGGGCCTGACCTCTTGCCTTTTGTGTCGCTGGCCAAAAAACAGAAGTGCGCACTTTCCCTTTTGATATGCAATGTATTTATTAGCATGCCAGGGCAAGGGATACAATGTTATGTACAGTATGTGCTGTTTTTTTGTTTATATTTTTTCTGTATTGCGCAACTCTGCGAACGCATAACAGAAGAGCTCCAGTAGAGCAAACCTAACTCCTCAAAGCAATTTTAGCTCAGAGAACTTTGTCAAACCCATTAAAACCGTAGGTTTGTATTCTGTTTTTTTTTTTCTACTTTGACAGTAGACCTGTTACGGAGGGGTGGTGGTGGCGATGATGAATTCCCATGTAAGTTCACTTTGACGAAGTAACAAAAAAACAATTTCAGCTAGAAGTCAGCCAACCCTCGCTTTACCTGGAAAGCCCTGAGGACTCCGCATACAGCTGGTGCACAGTGACAAAACACCGGAGTAAGCTCCTGGGCGTTCGGGGAGCTAAATTCAGAGAAGCAATGAGGGCATGAGAGCGACAGCCATGATATACCAAGGATTTCTCACCTGACCCCAATTACTCCTGAGGGCATGGGCAGGCCTGCATGGGCACATCTTAGGTTAGACAGTGTGGGTGAGGGATGGGGGCTGTTGAACGCCAAGGAGCTGCCACCCGCTGTCAGACTCTCTCCGCTAATGACTAGCCTCGCAGCAGGAGGTGCTGACATTACCAACGTGGCGTTCGCCCAGCGGACGCAGACCTTTTCTCCTGGGGGGCAGCTGTGTGTGTGTGTGTGTGTGTGGGGGGCGGGGGCTAACGAGGGCAGCTTCACCCCGCGGGTCAGTTACCGTGCTCATGAATATTCTGCCTCTATGGCACACCATATGGACTTGCGCATTTGAGGTTGAAGACCCCACTTTCTTTGATGTTGATTTTTAGAACTAATCCCATGCCAGCGCTACGTTGGGGGAAGGGGGGTTCTGAAGTGCTGCCGTTTGATTTGAGCCTGAGGGCGATTGGTGCACGAGCCGGGGGGGGGGGGGGAGGAGACGATTCATAAAGCCAGCGCCGACCTGCTCAATCTCAAGTGTGGTGATTGTATAGAAATGATCACAAACAAGCTCCCCTTTATCCTGGCTATGAGGTGCACTGTATTGTGCATTCCTGAAAGTGTGGAAGCAAATGTTTCGTTCTCAACAGAAATTAGATCTGAATTTATAGTTATTTTTCTTCAAATGAATACTGGACTAACTATGTTGCCACACACTGATAAGCCTGGCAAACTACACTATACCCACTCAATGCAACGTTAAACCAATCATTATATGTTGCCATAATAGAGAGCGCTGTACAAGGTCGGGACTTTCTAAAAATACATTGGGCTATTTTGAATTCAAGTGGATTATACAGAAAAATATGTTTTTGCCAAGGTTCATTATTTTTACTATTCATTCATTTGAACTATTCATGTTTTAAACATGGCTTATTTAATTAACAATGCTAATGCAGACCTTCAGTATGTGCTTACTATATACAGTATGCTATGTATGGGAATAACACTTTTACCTAGCCTTTAAAACATTTAAAGTACTGATTAATTTTTTTTGTGAGAGCTTGCTGGCAGAAACATAATGTAGAAACAAATGGTTGAGGCTTGAAATGGCTGAAATTAGTTATTAAATAGAGTAAGCTTTTAGCTGGTCATAAATGGAGTCTCCCTAGCAACAAAGCTCTGAATAGAGAGAAGCTTACCTTGTGTGTGCATTCGTGTCTCAGTGATATAATCCCAGCATCAGGTCAACTGAAAGGTGATAGGCTATGACTAAAACACAATCTGAATCCCTTGTCAAATAATCATGTTCCTGCTATTGTATCATTAAAATGTCACCACTTTTGAGCCTGCAGTACAACCTCAGACTTCTACAGACCTGTTAGACGCGTCCCCCCATATGAAACTGCTAGGGTGAAAGCCATGCAAGCCATGCAATGTTGAAATAAAAGCTTGATGAGGTTTGTTGTTCTATTCATATTGAATGTCATAAACAATCATAATGTAGATACTATAGTTTATTACATTCATATTGCATTAGTCAAAAATATCAAAGTATATATTGTATCCATCACTTCTCTCTCTCTCTCTCCTCTCTCTCTCTCGCTCTCTCTCTCCCCATTAGAAAAATAAGTTGATCAATGGGCTTGTCTGTACACATACTAACCATAATTAAAAACCCATTATTCTGCTGCAGTCTACAATTTCCCTATTGATTCAATCAATGTTACGTGGTACATTCCCACAAAGAAAACAGTACTGTCAAGGCCTCTCAATGGCCCAGTGAAAACATTCATGCATACTGTATATTTCCATAACACTGCATGTTGTTAACCATCCTTGTCGTAGTAATGTGTACACATGCAATAGCAACTTGCACAAGGTTCTTGCACATACATTTCATACATGCAAGATGATTATCCTTCAAGGTGTGCTTTTGAATTTTGAACTAAGTACAGTATATGACATACTGTAACATTTATATTTACAGTCAATGGAAATGTTTATGTATTTTACCAATCTACCTCAAGAGCTTTGCAGGATATGGTGGTTTCCCAATAAATCAAAAAGTGTTGGCATTTTCTAACCCACAAACTTGATATTGGATTCAAAAAGCATTCGTCAAGGTAATTGAACTGGTGATGGGAAATTAAGTGTGACGGTTTGACAGAGAGATTTAAATGTTTGAGTGTTCATATTTCATCATCTAGGGCTCGGCTGTGCTTTAGAAACAGTTTGAAGCAGATGTTTCTATACACTTCTGCTAATGCAGTCAAGAATAATCATTAAAGAGTACCATGCACCCCAGCTCTAAGCCTGACTCCACCCATTGCACAAAAATGCTAAAGCTTAGTCAATGACTAAAATGTGATGACGCATGAGTGCATGAGGAGTAGGTGACTGTTAGAAACCAGCCAAGTTTGAACGAATAGGACGTATAGCTCCGTATTCTGTCAATATTAACGGTGCGGTTTACAGCTAAAACAAACACAATTTAGTGTGCGGTTACAGTTTAAATGAAAGGATCATTCTGCAGGACATTTATCTGGACTTTTGGTGATTATTTCAGTCGTATAGGACACTTGCCTGATTACCATACCATGTGCTATAGCATGCATATCATATCCATATAGTGTAATATATAAACACCTTAATGGATTACAACCACATTGTACAGATGAGGCAGCAAGCCTGCCAGCTAGTTTTGATGTCACCAAATGGGATTCTTGTTTCTCCGACTTCTCTAAATGAAGCGGAGCTATGTGCCTCCATAAGTACACAGGAGTTAGTGTGTACAGTGCCGTCCTCGCAGAACAACCATAGCAACAGCCTTCGCCCCCTGCCTTTCTTTCGTTCAACGCCCTAACTCCCATTCTGACCTCTAGCAAAGATTATTCCGGGCTAGTTTTAGCATTATTGGTCTTTCCATCTGTCGTTTTATCTGGAGAGAAGTTCTCTCTAGCTTCACAACCGTGCTGCGCCTCACTAAATGAATAGTCTCTGCGTATCTATGAAGCCGCCTTCTGATCATTCACACATCAGATGCAAAAAAAAAACACGAAAGCATTTCTGATTTGCCTCCTCTAGTGAGTCGTGCACCTTGAGCAGACAGTTTTAAATTACCACACGGTGTCCACGTTGCATGAATTCAAATGAGTACAAATGTAGTCGTGGAAACGCCACCCTCTGAACGTACTACACATGCTGTCAAAACACACGTCCGTGTAAGCATTGCGGTTGTATGCATAGAGCTCGGCTGTGGAACGAGGCGGCCGTGTCGTGTGATTTAATCAAATACCAGATACCATAATTGCTCTGTTGGAGGTCTGGATGGTGGAGTTCATAATTCACACAAGGCCTAGTTCCCTGTGTGTTTAACACATCTACTTTAAGCAGGCCTTCGTTGTAAAGCTAGGATCTTGTTGCGCCAAGAATGCCGTCATCTTCTTTTGTGTGAAGTGCCTCAACAAATGGGATTGATGCTTTTATACATTTGTATCCTCTTTAATGAGGAATGTGGAATGTGTGTGTGCGTGTGCATTAACATCTGCATGAGTCGGTTTGCCAACTGGTCCAAACCTCTTGGCAAAGCCGCACGCTATGTCACCCATTAGGACGATGCTGCAGTTACCATAGCAACCGTTGCCGACAGTAGAGAGTTGCGCCTGATACCTTTATGGTAAAGCACGTCGCTTTCGGATGGACATGTGTTCCATTTTCAGCCTCAACCCCCTCTTGCACACTGCTTTTTAACCTTTGCAGATGATTAGTGCACCTGGACTTAATCCTTGCTTAGTCTTGAGCGAATGTCCTTGACGGGCCTCGTCTCGTTATGAAGAGGTGGTGTCCGATGAAGAGCAGGTATCCAGCGAGCTGGATGCAGGAGCGGACGCCAGAGATGGGAGATTTTTATAGTCATGTTGTTAGTCCCCAGCAGCCAGCGTTCATGCATGGGTATACTGTGTCAGTTGTATCCAGGCCTGTGTTGAATATTTATGTGGATGTAAACCGCTTGGCTTTTCCACTGAGACAGAGAAACAGGCTTTATTGACCTCACATCAGAGAGGTTAACCTAACCTATTTGCCATGTACTGCAGCGCCACACTTGTGTGGTTTGATGCGGTTTGACAGCACATCGCAAAGCCCTTTGCATAGCCCTGTGGTTTTCAGTTTTTTTACTGCACTGCCCCCTCTGGCCAGTAAGTAGATACTACGCCCTGGAATTAGTCATGGTTTACATTAGTTATCATGTCTAAATGATGTGTTTACATACTGTAAGCAGAGATACGGGAATAACAGAGAGGGTATTTCTGCAGCAAATTTACTTTGTTTCAGGCCATGCATGGTGCTGTCTGGGCACTGCCTGCTGTACGTCAGGTAACACGCATGTTTAAAGACGTTCAATTTCTGCTTCCATTGAAATGCGTTACAATGCTCTATTTTGTTATTCTTGTTATTATATTGTTATTATCTTTGCTCTAACCATTGCATGGGCTATAGATTTGAACACTGACTGCAAGTGTACCTATTATTTATGACGTGTCCATGTTTGTACAAGGATATCAATTATAATGAAATATGCCTTTATAGGATTTATATAATCCTGAATGCAAATATTGGAAAAGTCTGTAAATCCAAAGATGGGGTTGTATGCACATTTTCTTTTCCCCAGTAAATCCAACGGTCCTTGTCCTTGAAATCTATTAAAGGTGGGGTCGGTGATTCTGGAGGAAGATTGTTGATATTTGAACTGAAAGAATATCACCTCACCATTCAATGCCATAGGGAGCTCTCTCGGAACAACATTGCCATGGCTAGGATAGTGTTGTGTGGTGCGGTCTGCACCTATGTGTTTGTGTACACCTGATCATTGTTTCAGTGCGTGAAGAGAAGGGGCAGCTAGCGGACCGTGATGATATATTAAACATGATAATTAGCTGTCGACACGCGTGCTAATTGCTGCTGGATGTGCATCTTCACATTGAAAATACTCCCATTGACAGCATTTGACGGAGGGTGACTTCATAGAAGTTGCCTATGTGAGTCGTGATTTTTGCAGTTGGGCACAGAGTACACTGTAAACCCATTGGCCGGGCAAGCGGCTGAATCACTATCTCTCTCTCTCTGTGTGTCTCTCTCTCTCTCTGCTGCTGGACCTGTGTCCCATCTGGCATTATGAAGCCTATGTATGGCATGCTGGTAGGTGACATGGGGGTGTTTAATAAGACGCCCTGACATTTCCAAATGATAGCCCAGTGCCAACCTCCCCAGAGAAACTCAGTCATATGTGTTACAAAAGAAAATAATTGCCCATGGATAGGCATGGGTGAGCCTGGAAATATGCGTTACAAAAATACTTGCCGTGCATTTTAGAAACATGTTCTTTAGTACAGTATATATTATTCACAATGAATAATACATTTGTTTGTTTACTTTTGTAAATCCTACCTTTACAAAGTGCTTTAGAGCTTAGAACTGTGCATCTATCTATAGAATAGTTAATAGAATGTGATGGTCAGTAGCTCAGCAGTGAGACAACACCTTCCTGCATATAGTTTACACGGCATCAGATCCCTCTTCCAAAACCACAGCAAAACAAGAATGATTTGTGGTTCTAAGTATGATTTGCAGTGTATATATGTAAAATTCATTATGTTTGCGACATCTATTCGATTATTTGCAACTATTTGTAATTTTCTTGCACAATTTTCACTTGCGACCACGATCCTCAATTCACAACCATGACATTTGGAGAGAGAAGCTTACAGAGTTTTGGTCACTATTGCAATCCCACAGCCACAGCAAACCAAACCAAACATGCACACTCTCTGTCACTCTCTGCCTTTGTCGTGAATGACAGATAACGGGTCGTGATTGCTAGCTAGTTTGCTTTGTAGTGACATTTTGACAGTCATGATGCACAATTTTCTCTGCAATTACTACACACACATTTTCTCACCTGCGGGATGTGTTGATTTCCTCACCATGGGGTCCTTGTAGTACAATTCATGGCTTAACTACTGTAACATTTAAAATTTTAAGCAATCTAAATGCAGTCTTATAAGACTGAAGTGTACTGAATATAAATTAATTATCTTATCTGTTCACTGTTAGGAAACCAATAGTGGCTAATGTATGTTTCCCCAATATATTAGGTCCCTGAAGAGAAAATGTACTGTATCTTAAATCTCTGTATTTTCTTCTGTACAAGCTGCTCCATGGCCCAGATAAGAGGTCCCCCTGCCTTTGTTGGAAAGGCAACAAAATGCCTCAGGCTTGGGCTCCTGTGACCATTTTGGTTTCATCTGCAATAGTGATAGGGTCGATCGCGAACGACTCTATGAGCCAGCTCTTTTACGTGGGAGACAATGAGAGCCGGTTCCCGTCTGAGAGACGTTTTTTTTTATGGTAAACAGAATACTAGTCTATTATTTATCTGTTGGGACCGGGCGCAAGCTGTTGGAATCACTGTCAAGCTTCCATTCGTGGCAGGCTATTGTTATGAGTTCTGTTCCTTGTTAGTGCCCACGGGTACTTGATAGTCCTTAACTCACTTTACTTGTATCGGTACTTATTAACTACACGTGTGCAGCACATTAGACTGCTCTCGTCTGTGGTGTACTCTGGCAACAGTAGGATATGTATGCATGGCCATGGTATCAGTAGAAAGCTTAGAACCTCTATTCGAAATATAGCCTATCTATCTGACACAAAGCCAATTCCAAGTTATTTAATTATTTCTCCTTAAATGAAATGCGCGAACAAAAATAATAATTGACAAAGTTGATTCACAATCTGAAAGCCCATTGGCTTTACAACCATCACTGTGCATGTCAAAATCAGATGTTTTTATACCAAAAACAATGTAAAAGAATGGTAGGCTATTCTGGAAATTATACGGTTAGGCTCATATCAATCATAGGTCAAGGTTATATTTAATTTGGCTGAATTATAAAAGCCATAAGTGGTACAAAATGAAGAGCTGTTTGGGAGCAGAGTCGAGCCTAATGAGCTAACTCACCAAAAAGGGCCGTAATGCTCATCACTAATCTGCAAAAGGTGAGTGGCAGGATCATAGAAAATGATCTTGTATTCTCTCACACACAAACTCAGACTCATGCAGCTTAAATATATATAGTCAGTTATTTCAAGCTAATACACTTTTTGTCAAATTCAGTAAATATCTATTCCATCCATCCATCTTCATCCGCTTATCCGTAGTCAGGCCACGGGGGCAGCAGCTCCAGCAGGGGACCCCAAACTTCCCTTTCCAGAGCCACATTAGCAAGCGATATAATCTCTCCACCTAGTCCTGGGTCTTCTCCGAGGCCTCCTCCCAGCTGGACGTGCCTGGAACACCTCCCAAGGGAGGCGCCCGGGGGGCATCCTTACCAGATGCCCGTACCACCAACTGGCTCCTTTCGACGCGAAGGCGTAGCGGCTCTACTCCGAGTTCATCACAGTTAGCCGAACTTCTTACTCTATCTCTAAGGGAGACGTCGTCCACCCTTGTGAGGAAACCCATATCTACTCATGGTCCACTATCTGCCAGTTCTGTGTGCACCCTGAAAAACTATTCTGGTATTCCCACACAGCCCCTGCTATGTAGACGGAACACAAACGAAGTGGTGCAGACCGCACCAAACCACAATATCCTAGCCTTGTCAGTGTGTGTCCAATGTGGGGGACAGAGCTTCTGAGGGAGCACATATGGCATTGAAAAGAGAAGTGTATTTGTTTTTATGGATTTCAAATATCAAGCTTTCTCCAGAATGATGAAAAGCTATCATTACACTCAGGCCTATAATCAGGGTCATAGAGGGACATTCTATCTATTGCTTGCTCTAATCACAACATCACATTGGCACTCCACCAGTGATACTCTCACATGAAGGAGCAATTATCCAGAGTTTGTTTTTTTTAAATCACACCTTCCGGTCACAATCCATCTTCAATCAGGTTGATTTATCGTCGCCATTTTGTGAAAAGCGAGCGAATATGTCTCCAATACACAATGTGTGTCAAGGACTTCAGTTGGATGCGTTCATATTTAAACCTGGGCAGGTTGTCGTTATCACTCTAGAAGTGTTTTTCTAAAATGTGCATTGCAACAGAGTTTTCTGACGTGGCTGTGCCTATGGGAGGCAATTTGTTAATTTATTTATTTTTACAAAATATGGTTGACAGTTGGCGGTTAGTTATTTCCCTTCACAATGGAGCAGAGCGGAGTTGCACTATCATTAGAATGAATGAAATGCATTCCAGGATTTATCTTAATTATGTGACCAATTATCAACAGATGATTCACCTAACATCTTATTGTCTGCCAGAGAATAGCAATATTTGTTTTTTCAGAAGGTGATTTACATGATTAAACCATTTACCAGCCAAACCACACAGTTACATTTTACAAAATGCTTGTTTCTTTATATCTTTGCAAAAATCTTTAGGCCTAAATACGATTTTTTTATTTTTCCACACAAAACAATAATAGACCACGTTAACCACACAAAGACAACTTGTTTATTATAACATGTCAATCAAAATCATGTCCACAAGTTTAGGAGTTCATCATCTGGCACTAAGGTGTATTTTGTTAAGATCAATTTATTTAAAGCGTTAGTTTACATTTCAGAGAACGAAAATGTAAAGATTAGATATTTTTTATGTAAAATGTTGGACAGCATCACTAGAGCAAATCACCCTTGTGTAGTTACAGACGGTGTCCACATGAGGGCAATGCTGTCCATGTGTTGTCTACTGGGTCAACAAACACCACATTTTTTTTCCCTCTCTCCAATTGTAGAGTCCAAGTCCTGTTAAAATGTCTGTGTGTGCTGTTTAAAGCCTGCAAGTTGCCAACATATGCCTGTACAGTACCACGGGTGCCTTGAGGAATTGCTGATAGGTGCATCTGTTAAGAAGGGCCCATGTCCTCCTCCGTGACGGTGAACAGCTACTGAATCACATGATACCAGGGCAGAAGTCCAAAAGTCAAGGGGGCAAGCCCCCCCCGATCTCCCATTCCTCATAACAGGAAACATTATTCACTTAGCCACCAACAACTATCCACACAATGATAACACAACACCATGTGGCCATTGAGCTCTGTGTCCATTACACACGCTGAGTTTACTGTCAGTCGGTAACATTGAGCCCTGTGTCCATTACACACGCTGAGTTCATTAAAAGCACCTATTTACCTTTACTGTTATACTAGCTCTGCAATTGGCTCAGTATAGTTATATTAGCTTATGCCTATGTCATTCCAATTCACTGTATAGGCTACACCACTTATTGTAGACATTTTAGGCTAGTATTAAAGTCTTCATATTTCTCCTATCATACTAGCCACAGAAATACCCATGGGGGACAGGATTGTCGAGTGCTCTGGTTGTTGGTCTCCCAGCCGGAAGGTCGTGGATTTGAACCCCGGTGTTGACCTACCTGTAAGCATCCTTGAGCAAGATGCCTAACAACCTAACTGCTCCCGGTGGTCGGTCGCACCTTCCATGGCAGCAGTCACCATCGGTGTATGAATGTGTGTGTGGATGGGTGAATGTGAGGCAAAATACTGTAAAGAGCTTTGGATAAAAGCGCTATATAAATGCAGTCCATTTACCATTTACATACCCACTTAGTATTTGTTGAAATATATTAATGTGGATGTTTCTCCAATCACTGCCTACCAGCTTTATTTAGTTTAAAATAAGTTATTTGTTGATATTGCACATGCTGTAGTAGGACATAGGCCGATAGCCTACAGGTTAACATTGGCATATAGTTTTAATAAACAAAACTGTTTGAGTAATATTTTGTCATGAAGAAAATAAAATCCATCCATCCATCTTCATCCACTTATCTAGTTGGGTCGCGGGGGCAGCAGCTCCAGCAGGGGACCCCAAACCTCCCTTTCCCAAGCCACATTAGAAAGCTCTCACTGGGGGATCCCGAGGCGTTCCCAGGCCAGTATGAAGTATAATCTCTCCACCTAGTCCTGGGTCTTCCCAAAGACCTCCTCCCAGCTGGACGTGCCTGGAACACCTCCCAAGGGAGGCACCCAGGGGGGCATCCTTACCAGATGCCTGTACCACCTCAACTGGCTCCTTTCGACTCGAAGGAGTAGTGGCTCTACACCGAGTTCCTCACAGATAGCTGAGCTTCTCACCCTATCTCTAAGGGAGAAGACAGCCATGTCGCTGACCGAGCACATCAGCTCTTCGCCCGGCTCGAATTCCAAGAAATCCTTGTTTACTGTAATAATTTGAAATCACCACCAGAGGGCAGTAATTAACTACACATTGTCAGTATTTTTTGGGTCTGCCTTGTGTAGTGTGTATTGTGGGCCATTGGCGGCGCCAGCAGAATTGTATTGGGGGTGCTGTGGGGGTGCTTGACTAAATACTGGGGGTGCAATGGAACTGTTGTAATATACTGTGCACCGCACGCACGGCCAAACTCGTGACTATACTATCTATACACAACACGCTGAGCAATAGCCTACTACAGCACAAAGTTCGGCGGAATCAGACTTGGCTCAAAAAAATGCACACACTGCGGGCACACATACTCAATGCGCTCACACAAACACACACTGCTGTAGGTCTAAAAACATTGTATCATACTAACGATCCAGATTATGAAAAATAAATATAAGCATATATGCTGTTGAAAAACAACTGCATTTCAGGTAGTTTATCCACTATTGTGATCGCAAAACTGAAGCCACTAGGACCAGAACGAGGTTTTTAAAACAATAATTTTATAGAGAAAGAAACATAAACAATAGTTTTCTAATTTTTATTGTAATTGTTAGGGAGGGCTTAGCCCTGTTAACCCATTTAAACCAGCCATCCCTGAGCTGCCTAGCACCCTTACTGTAACCACTTACAATAAGTAAAATGGTAACGCACAAATAGTCTAAGGTGAGACCGATGCCCCCTGCCAGCCCTAAGGTGAAACTGCTCTCCCTGCCAGCCCTAAGGTGAAACTGGTCCCACTGTCAGCCCTAAGGTGAAACTGCTCCCCCTGCCAGCCCTAAGGTGAAACTGCTCCCCCTGCCAGCCCTAAGGTGAAACTGCTCTCCCTGCCAGCCCTAAGGTGAAACTGCGCCCCCTGCCAGCCCTAAGGTGAAACCGGTGCCCTCTGCCAGCCCTAAGATGAAACTGCTCTCCCTGCCAGCCCTAAAGTGAAACTGCTCCCCCTGCCAGCCCTAAGATGAAACTGCTCTCCCTGCCAGCCCTAAGGTGAAACTGCTCCCCCTGCCAGCCCTAAGGTGAAACCGGTGCCCCCTGCCAGCCCTAAGGTGAAACTGCTCCCCCTGCCAGCCCTAAGATGAAACTGCTCCCCCTGCCATCCCTAAGGTGAAACTGCTCCCCCTGCCATCCCTAAGGTGAAACCGGTGCCCCCTGCCAGCCCTAAGGTGAAACTGCGCCCCCTGCCAGCCCTAAGGTGAGACTGTTCCCCCTGCCAGCCCTAAGGTGAAACTGCGCCCCCTGCCAGCCCTAAGATGAAACTGCCCCCCCTGCCAGCCCTAGGTGAAACTGCGCCCCCTGCCAGCCCTAAGATTAAACTGCGCCCCCTGCCAGCCCTAAGGTGA
>JAODUK010023223.1:0-21471 GCA_027564635.1 Typhlichthys eigenmanni
ATGATCTACAGTGTCAAATGCTGCACTGAGATCTAATAGAACCAGAACTGTTATTTTATCAGAATCAGTATTCAGCCATATATCATTTAAAACTTTAATCAGTGCTGTTTCAGTACTGTGGTGAGTAAAATAAAGTAAATAATAAAGAAAATAATGTATTGTATCTATAATCAATTATAAAATGATAAAAAAATAACATTATTAATGGTATGACCCCTTTATTCAAGTACTGTAAATGTTCATGTTTCAGAACATCTTGTTTCATTTCTGTTCTCAGAGAAATATTGATTGTTTGGTGTTTGTCTTTGTTCCATGTGCTGATTCCTTGTATCCTTCTGTCCATCTGCATTCCTCAAGTCAATCCTGGCCCAGGTGTATTAAATGACCAGAAGCCCACAGAAACCTCTCCACCTCCTGATTAGCCAGTAACCACAGAGCCTATACACCATAGTGTTTCTGTTAAACCAGTGTATGCTGGATCGGAGATGAACGATGATTCTGGTAGAGCTGAACCATGGAAGGGCATGCAAGATAAATAAGAAAATGCCCAGTCACGGAATATTTTACTTGTGAAAAAAGGGGGACAAAATGTAATAAGAGAACTAATCTTAGCTGCAGATATTTTCTTGCTGTTCTTGGGATGTTTCGTTACACCTCTGCTTGTTTTTCATAACGCAGTCTCAACACTCTTTCTGCTTCTGTGGTGGAAATCACACAATGGCTGACACTGATTGCTTTATTTTCTCAGCGTGTACCCCCAGCTTGTCCTTGTTGTTGCAGGGGGGCATGCCGGAAAGCGATGTTGTGCCTGCACAATCCCTTGCTCTCTACACATGACAGGGTGTGTGTGTGCGTGCGTGCGTGTTTGTGTGTGCGTGTGTGTGTGCGTGTGTGTGTGTGTGTTATGGCCTCTTGTTCAGGTATGTAAAAGGTGAGTCCTTCAGTTATGTGGGCTACTCTGTAGGCCTACATGTTCCCTGTGATATATGCAGTGGCTGTGATGGATGCTGGAACACCCGGTTCTTTAATCACACAAAGGTCTACATCCCTGAACAGTAACATAATACTGTACAGTGTGTGTTGGGCTACACCCGCTGTTGAGTGTGTGGTCTCTCTATCTCACACACACACACATGCACACACGCACACCACAGTGCGATCCAGAGACATGACTGTTAGTGGGTTCATTTCAGAAGGCCACCTACACACCTGGCCAGAGGAATGTTAGTGCAGACTTCAATCAGAGCATGTGGGGGGTACAACCAATGGTTTTACTCAGTGGTGCTGCCAGGGGAAGTGGCTACTGGCTAGTGGTGTGGAAACCTCCAGAAGTGAGGGAATAGTGAATGATACACATGGTAGAGAAGTTGTAAGAACAGTTACACCGTATTATTATATGGAGGTAATTGTTTTCGTTGAGTCATGCACACCAGTTCTGAATGAAATGCTTTAAATGTAAATTATAGTATTTCACATAAACAATGCGAACGTTCTAATGTTAATTAGAACGGGCGACATTTCTATGGAATCATAGCTCAATGGTAGGGTCTTTAGAGTGTTATATAATGTCAGTAGTTCCCTTGTCGCCTTGTTGATGTAGAGTTCCCTCAAATCTGTGCGCTCCGCACCGTTTACATTATTCATGCGGAGGAGGGTCTGACTCTGTTTTGCGTGTATAAAATGAGAAGTTCGCTTAAAACAAAGTACAGATGGAGACGGCTAGCCCACTCGTTGTTTCACTAAGAGTCCCTGTAAGCCTACGTGACAACGCGCGTACTGTCCCTTTGTGACAAGCTTAACGGCAGAATGCCCAGTCTCTGCGTGCTTTGTCTCACTGCTGTAGTGGCTGTATTCAGCCGAATCGCCGAGACCGTGAGTCCGGTGGTCCGATGCGAGCCGTGTGACGCTGGGGCGCTTCTGCATTGCAAGCCGCTGCCAAAAGGCTGCGCCGAGAAGGTGCGAGAGCCCGGCTGTGGCTGTTGCATGACGTGCGCTCTTGCCGAAGGCCAGGCGTGTGGGGTATACACCGGCCGCTGCGGCTCGGGCTTGACCTGCCAACACCGACCGGGGGAAAGCCGACCCCTGCAAGCCCTACTGGAGGGACGCGGGTTTTGCTCCACCGCTGCCTCGAAAAAATTGACCAGCATTCTGATACATGCGCGAAAACAAGGTAGGCACGTGGATTGTCAACGTAAACTGCAGGATATTTATGTTACTCCCATATGTTTTTCTAACGCAGGTCTGTCATTTAATTCCGAACTGCTTGCAAACGGTATCCCTACTTGGCAGTGGTTCTGTGTGGCCGCGTTGCTGTCTACTTGACTTTAATGACGTGGTGCCTTAACCAATTGTTTTTATGCCACCTACGATTCTGTTTCTGGACAGTTTGCAAATCTAGCCTGCTGCTTCTAAAACATGAGATAGATTGTTTGAATTACGTATATAATACGCTAACGATTAGTCTACGATTGAATATGGAATATTGGAATCAGGCGGTAGTCAACTATTGCGCAGTTATTAACACTTGCCATAGAAACATGCCGTTAGTCTGCTAGTTACGCATTTAGGGTCAGTGCGTGGTTACGTTAAGAAGAACGTTAATTAAGAAGAGTCTTTAACCTATTGAATGGATATGATAGCATGCCCTTAACCTACTGAATGGATATGATAGCATGCCCCAGGCACACCTTTTACTCCTCTCAGCCAGCGATATTTGCGCACTGACCTAAAACGTTGTCAACATGTTCCAGGCCAGTTTCATGTGGTTTGCAAATACATGTTTGGTATAGCATGGGTGTTAGTCAGAGTAACAAATAGTTATAGTTCCCTGAAAGTAATCAGCGAAGACATTCTAGCGATGCCACCAAGTTAGGGTTAGGGTTTAGCGCGCGTGCGTCACTGGATGACGCGCTTTAATTTAGTATGAATATAATATTCCCGTTTTTAATCTATAGGCTGACGAGAAAATATAACATGGACCTCTCTCTCTCTCCCTCTCCCTCTGCCTCTCTCTAGCATATGACCTAGCTCCCTAAACCCAATAGTTAGGAATTGGAATACTATATATATATTTAGGTGATGTCATTCTGTATGTCCACACTTTCCTTCATTTCCTTCCCATCTGTCACAGAGCACACAGCAGTAAGTGCCTAGAGTAGCCTACATGGGACAAAATAGGTTGGGGTGTAGCAATGAAGGAACATGGTACCCTTTCATGAAAATGGGCTACGGTGTCTTCCCAAAGAACACACACACACACACACACACACACACACACACATGCAGGCACTAGTATTGGCTCTTATGTTACTCATTTGATGAGCTGGCTGGTGTTTAGCAGGCATGCATGCACACTCTGGTGAGATGGCAGGCATGCCACACATGTGAATACTGTGTTTATGCCCTGCTGATGCCAGGCCTCAGAGAGTTGTGTCTTCACCCCCACTTAGCTTTTAGCTTGGCCACAGCTGTCTTGTCTTTCTGTTCTCTTCTAGGCCTGTGTGTGCGTGTGTGTGTGTGTGTGTGTGTGTGTGTGCGTGCGTGTGCGTGTGTGTGTGTGTGCGTCTGGCATAGATAATTAGACATTTTAACATTATTATTTGAACTGCTGTAGTTGCAACAAGACATTGTTAAAAAGAAGTACAATCTTAATAATCAGACTGGTGGCTCCTTACCCCAAACCACCAGCACTGCTGCTGTAGGCCATCTTTGTCTAAATCATTATCCTTTCCTCTTTGTATCTCCGTCTCTCTTGGAACGTGCTGTGCTGTCTTTACTTGGCTGCACTTGCTGTATTTAATTGACTATGCACACTTTGTTACGTCCTTGTGGTCAGTGTCAGAATAAGGTACAGATAACATCTGGTTAGATATTCATCTGATATATGAGATATATTGTGTAGTTCATGTAGCTGCTCTTCACTATTGAAGATGTAAAAAGATACCTTGTGCCCCCATTGTTCAAAGTGTGCAAGTGCGACGTGAGGACCCACTAAACAACATTTTCTCAACCAATATCAATACTTGTACTCTGCTTCTCACCACAGTGTGTGCTATTTATTTACCCAAACATTATTACGCAAAGAAATTGCGCAATATGCTTATTGAACAACTTTAACTCTAACGGAAGTTTATATGCAGGGCTCAATATTTTTTTCTTTTCTTGTTTGTTTTGGGGAATTTGGGAATTTGTCGTACAGACAGTGCAGACAATTTCCGAGTGCTGTCTGGCAGGCTCTTTCTGTTTTCCCTCTTGTTTTTGTTGTTAAGATGTTGATGGCGTGTTGTTTTTTCTGTTCTGGTGAACCCGTGGAGGCCAACCATGTCACTAATTGATTAGGCGGTCTCTTAGTCTTCCTGGCCACATGAGCTACTGATTCCAAAAATCTGCTTTGAGTTAATGGTTTAAAAGGCTGTGTGTGCATGTGCCTGTCTGTCTGTCTGTCTGTCTGTCTGTCTGTCTGTGTGTGTGCCACTTGTGTGTGTGTGTGTGTGTGTGTTTTTGCATGTGTGGGGTTCTGTGTGTGTTTATGTGCACAATGACGTGTTTGTGCTTGTATGTGGTTTGAACTGAACAGAACATGCATGTTGGTGTGTGCGTATTTGTGTGTATATGCAGCACACACTATTGCAGTGTATCTATTTTTACATACTGAGCTCTGTTGCGCAAAGCATTAATGTGGCAGTTATTTCATATCCTATTAGAGGGTAATGTTTAAGCACTTTTACTACACTCGTCTGTCAGCATGTCATATGCCACTTTGCTTTTTTGTCTAACAATTCTTCACCTTACTCTTTCACTAACTAAATGAGCCTGAAATACTGTAGGAATAAATATTAACACTGGCACTTCCATTGTCTTCTAATTATTGGGTTATTCTTTAGTAGAATCATTTCTTCTTGCCTTATATATCTTTCTTTGTCTACCTTGTCCCATGGAAGTTTCTGTGAGGGAAAAACAATGTCCTTGTTTATTACTTAGATTCATTGCATGTCAACAAACAAGCATTTTGTTGGACAGAATTGGAATGTAATGGATTAACAGTAAGAGAAGCTGATTGGACAGTTTAAGCATCTGGAAAAACAATACTGAACCGCATTCAATCAAATGTGCATACATTACAGTACAATTATAACCCTATTATGAATGTTGAAACATGACTGCTTTTCCTCCAACAGCCAATGTCGAGGGTCAGGGAGCCGAGGGTCTTGCCAATGCTACCACGGTGATGCCGGTGTTGCCAGGATTGGTGGAAGCGGAGGGTGGGCGTGGCAGGGTGTTTCTAGATGCTAGGCTGCATCCCAAACTGATGAAGAAAAGCCAGAGCAAGAAGAGCCATAGTTACAAAATGGAGTCTGGAGGAGCAAACCCGGACATGCACAATTTGTCTCTGGAAAGCAAGAGGGAGGTGGAGTATGTAAGTCACACCTTCTGTATGTCTCTGATTTATTAAAGGACACTGGTGTCTAGTATAGCCACTATGTGTCAGCGTTCTTCATTGTAGGGGTCAGGTCAGCCCACCTTTATGCATTTGCACTTTCATGTGTCTTTACAATGAAAAGCTGCTTCCTCCCAGCTGAGATATGTACTGGTAATGTGTCTGTTTACGTTACATAATGAAAAGCCCCTGCCTGTGTTACTGTACTTTATATGATGTCTGCTGTGAGCTGTGAACCACTCAGATGCTTCTGTAAGTCACGTCTGCACTGTTCATTGCATGGGACACTGTTGCTGCAGGGCTGTATGTGCGTGTCCTAGCGCTCTCTCGCCCTGAGGGGGCGCTGTTTGACACATGTGCTGTGTTCTCAGGGGCCGTGTCGCCGAGAGATGGAGAGCATCCTGACCACGCTGAAGATCATCAACGTGCTCAACCCCAGGGGCGTCCGCATACCCAACTGTGACAAGAAGGGCTTCTATAAGAAGAAGCAGGTAGACACACACATGCACATAGGCCGTGCCCAAACACGTCCATGGAATCCCCACCTGTCCCAACCTCAGCCTTACCAAGCCCCTGCCGTCGCTGCGGTTGCCATGACGGCGTCAACACTACATTATCAGGATGGCTAATAACCGTGTATTACCCGTGGTAAATGCACTGCAGCTGCCTGACTCACGGCAGACAGGAAGTGAAGGGGGTCAGGTGTGGGTGTGGGTTCATGTGGGGGGTAGGGAGTGTGTGTGGCGTGCACCATGTGGTGACAGAGGAGGAGAGCATGGCACCCGTGTTGGCAAGGGCAAGGCTGTGCCCGCCAGCTTAACAAAACAAACTTAGTTTATTCCTCTCCTGTGGCTCAGACCTTAGGCCACCCATAGGCCGCCCATCGGCACACCGGATGGAAGCCCTCTGCATCCAGCAGGCTGTACTTTGTCCCTGGCCAGACACACCACACTGAACAGCTGCTGACCGGGACCATAGAGGAGTCACACAAGGTGGCGGGGCGGGGCTGGGCGGGGCAGGGGAGTGAGAGGTCAGAGAAATACCCCACATTTCCTCTTCCTGTAACGGTGAGCCTTATCACGCAGATTCCTGCGAGCTAGAAAGCATTCTGGGAAATGAATGAGTCATCACGTAACCCGTAACCCCCATTTACGCCGTGAGTCATAGACCAGCCCAACCCAAACCATAACACATGCACGCACACACGCACGCCCTCACACACAGAGGTAAGTCTTCCACCGTCAACCTCCATGTTCGTATACTGCCATTTTCTTCCGGCTCTTTTCTTGAATTGGATTAACCAATTTCATTGACAGGACTGTGTGTGCGTGCGTGCGTGCGCGTGCGTGTTAGTGATAAGGACCTTGTGAACAACTAGGGTGTCCGTACAGTGAATGGATGAAGGGAATCTGGTATTCAGTCATGCTTCCGCCATACACACGCCCACACGCACGTGTGTGTGTGTGGGCGTGTGTGTGCGTGTGCGTGCGTGCGTGTGTGTGTGTGTGTGTGTGTGTGTGCGCTCATATGTATGGGAATACAAGTCCATGCATGTGCTTAGCTTACCTTGAGAGAGTACTACAGTGAATAGCTAATTTTAGCCATGGGCTATATAATTCATTGGCTCTGTATCTCAGCGCAAGCCAAGCCTGCCTGACACTGTCTCACTCCTCCCCCCCTCCACACACACACACACATACACACACACCCTTGTTTGCCTTACAGTTAATCACTCACAGTTCAATCTGTGTCCTCCTGCCTTCCTGTCTTGTGCTCCAGTCACAGCTATACATGGGAGGATATACAGTAAAAGCTAGGGCTGTCATTACACGCTTTGTGATTAATTCATGTAATTAATCGCATTAATCAATATTTGCCTTTCGCTCCCGTACATATCGCTACATCGAGCCAATAACAGTTCAGTAGGTTATAGGCTACTGCACTGACATCTTTATAACTCAACTGTAAAACTCTACAGAGTGTATACACTTATAAAATGTTCTGCATTTTACACTGAATATAAAGATGGTATAAAGATCTACAGGAATTATTACAGTATGGTAAGGCCACATCGTTTGTGGTATAATTTAGCCTATAGGCCTAAGCTACTTGTCTCTGCAGCAAAATAGAATAAGCCTTTTTTTAGGCCTATACTACACTGACTACGCTACTGTGTTTGATCTAAAGTTGGCTAATCACGCTAACGTTAACGGTACATCTGGTAGTCTCCTCTATAATGCCTTTGATGTTGTTGTCTGTTATTTATTATCGTCGTGAAAATAGGCTTCTTCCTCTTGCACTGATCGGTGTACTCTCTCTCGCCTGCAATTTAAGATTCCCACCCACTCACCATATCTAGCATTAATATTGTTGCCTATATATTCCTCCATGGCATTATGAATGACAGCTTCAGGTCCTTCTGTTTCCAAAAGTAGTGTGCAGCCTTTTGCCACTGACAGCTGCATTCAGAGTTTTGTCTGAATGCAGATTGTCACGTTCTCACCTACGGTAGGCCTTGGAAATACTTTTTGATTTAGAGGAGGAGTGGCCCTGGGTAGAGCGTGCAAGAAGGCTACCCACTTGTTTATTAAGATGATTTTTACATTGATATCATATATCATATACCTGGACGTATCAGCATAGCTTCTTCAACCTCTGTTTGTAGTCTTCCGGTTTTGTGCTCTGAATTCCCCACAATAGTAACTAAGCAATATAATTAATCTGCGTAAATGTTTTTTACGCGTAATGTTTTATATAATGAATGAATCGAAATCTAGTAAAAAGACATTGTTCAACTTAACGTCAGGCTGTTCTGCTTGACTCCATACAACATTCATTCACTTTATTAGTGCATTGTCGGGGCTGTTTTTACATGTCAAGTGTGTGTGCATTGTCTGTCTATTAAGGACACTTCAGAGGGAGGTGGTGGGTTAGGTAAAAATATGTGAACCATGTACCACCCCCCACCCCTACACGCACACACACACACAGCCTTCAGTCCGTCCACATTAGCAGTGCCAGGCCTATAAGGGCTGACTCACTGAGTATGGCTAAGAAAGCTCTGTGGGAACACACACTCCTGCCAAAATGGCTTTATAATAACTGACCAACCTTTGGAGACCCAGACAGCTATTTTCTCTCTCTCTCTCTATCTCTCTGTCTGTCTGTCTGTCTGTCTGTCTGTCTGTCTGTCTGTCTGTATCTCACTCTCTACCCCTGTCTCTTCCTGTCTTTAACGCTTACAAGGAAACTGGGATGTTCTGTTAATTAAGACGGTATACGTCCTCTTTGTTCTGTGTGTGTGTGCGTGTGTGTGTGTGTGTGTGTATGTGTGTGTGTGTGTGTTGAGTGCGGTGGTGACACTCAAGGTGTTCATTTCCCACAGAGGTCAGCCATGCTAAAAACGCATGCCCTGGTTGAGCAGTTTGTCCAACCACATGTAATGAACTCCCAGCGTGTGTTGTGTGTGTTTGTTTCAGTTGTTCGCTACCTCGGGCAAGACTCATTTCATATTTCACTTCTCTGGGATTGTCATTAAAATGCCATTTGATTCATTTTACAAAAGCAATATCCTGCTGCAGCAAAATGTGGGCCTGCGAGCTACTCCCAATGCACCCTCGTTAACATAGGCATGCACGCACATGCGCTCACATACAAAAATATATACCCTCGCCTGTGTTTGTGCTGTGGTCGTGCCCTTTTTAATGCCCGTGAAGTCAGCGCATGCTGCTGCTGTTAGCTTTAAGACATCATAAGAGTCCACATTTCTACACACACACGACACACGCAACATATAAAGGTGGCATTGTGAATGCGTGAAGATAGATGAAATGTGCTCTGTTGGCAACAGCCATGTGGCTAGCATCGTGTCAAGGAATGCATGGTCCCAGAATCCATAGACCTTGTGTCCTATGTGAGTCCTACGGTCTAGAGAGCCTAGGGTTTAGGGGGCTGCGATTGTACTGTTTGATATTATGCAAAACAAACTACTATGCTTAATACAATTTGTATTACTCATGTTTCTGTCAGCACTGTGGGCTAATGCCACAGTACCGTGTTTCCATTAGGGCATAGCAAAAACATGCCAGTGTTCCAAATGAGAGGAGGAGACGTGTGAAATGCTAACAAAGCAGTATAGTAAATGATAGAGGATGAAGAAGATGTGGGTGGAAACACATTCTCTTATGTTTAACTTCATTTGGCGAACCGACCAAACAACTCTAATACACACATAACATTGTTGACCAGTTGTAGGTGAGGTAAATTTATATTACCGTGGCACAACATTTTTCCTCGACTTATTGTGATAAACGCACTACATAGCCACAGGTGGTCCTTGGATAGTGGTTTGACCGCTGTTTTACTCAATCTCATGTTTGTCTGAAGTAAACTGTGATCTTTACAGATGCTGCCAGAATATCTAGAATGCTATTTCATGACATGACCCTAGACATACCTATCGGTATATGTTATGGTGACCAGTCACCTTTTGGCTTATTTAGCTTTTCCAAAGCAACATTAACTATAAAGAGTTTGCTAATGATTATTTCCTTTTAATGAAATAACCTCTTAACTGTGCGTGTGTGTGTGTGTGTCTGTTTTGTTTGTTTGCAGTGAGGCAGTAAAAAAGGACTGTTAGAGATGACTTTAATAGTTTACAGATGAACCATTAGCATTCAACCCTTCTGAAAACACGCACACGTGGGTGCACACACACACACACACACACACACACACGCACGGACACACACACACACACACACGGAGATCTCTATCTCAATAAAAAAATAAGTGGTTTTCAATCTTTTTGAGCCAAAACAAAATAAGTAGCTCATAGTTTGTGGGTTAAGAACTACGTGGAAAGCATCCACAATATATTTATGTTATTTAAAAACATAAACACATTTAATAAAATAAAATAAAACTAGGTTGAATAATGTTAATTAAAAGGTTCCTCAAAATTTGAAATGATCTCTCGAGCCCACTTTAACAACCGCTGAATTAGAATAAAGGAACAGAATGTTAAGCTCCGTCCACAGTCTCCACTGTAGGGTCAGAGCTAAAATAGAAGCTTGGCCACAGATTCAGACTATTACTCTGTGTGTGTGTGTGTGTGTGTGTGTGTGTGTGTGTGGGGGGGGGGGGGTGGAGAGAGTGGGAGTGGAATTAAAAATTCAGCGGAAGAAGGATCAGACAAGAGCCACAGCCCCCAGAGCACTGCAGTTGTCAGTGAGGTATTTTAACGGGGCCCTGTCTCTATTAAAGTGCCTTTGATCATGTGTGTCATACGGGAAGCAGCCAGACCTGTATGTCCCTCACTGCTGGCTCATGTTGCTGCTAGGTTCAGCTCAAGATGGCTTCACGGTTCTGAAATAAACATTTACATTGGATATTTGTTCATTGTCAGTTTGTGGCAGTGTTTTAAAGAACGCTTAGACTATTATAAATATACAGTGTGTTCGCCGCTCTCCCATGACAACCCCCCCCCAGCCATGAGCACTAGTCTAATGTACAATGTCTGTTGTATCAACATGTCAACTGACTAACTAAATCAAGGAGTGTGCCTTTAAAATGTAGTGCAACGCAACGCAATGCAAAAATGCCACACTTGGTACTCAGCATTGTGTGGGACATTTTGACATACTGTATCTGTATGGATAAAGTGTGTGTGCGTGTGTGTGTGTGTGTGTGCTCGTGCGTGCGTGCGTGCGTGCGTGTGTGTAGTCTGTGTTTCTGTCTGCCAGCTACCCAGAATAGCACTACTGGTTTCCCCTCCAACCCGGCCTTTGCAAATATTTTGGAGACTCCATGTTTACCTTCAAATGACTTTACTCTCAATCCTTCCCTCGCTATCTAAAATAATCAAATGCTCCGCATTTCCCTCCCACTGGCTAGGAATTTGCCATTCCCTGTCGCCCCTAGGTCGGGAAAATGTAGCTGTTTCACTCAGGCCAACAGGGATTATTGCCTTGTGTGAACTCTGTACAACATGTCAGTATAGAGTCAACAAGAGCGGAGTGATAATTACACACACACACACACACACACACGCACGGACAATGTGGTGCTGATGAATCTGTGTCAAGTTTAATTCCTCTCTGTGGAACGCTAATCTGCACAATGTGCCTTGTGTGTGTGGGGAAGCTCCTACATGGCTCTGTGTCAGCTCCTCTTACATGCTGCAAGCTGTTGGGGGGGTAAAGACACATCCTGACGGGGCCAACGCACACCTGCACACGCAAATAAGCATGTTAGAATGTTGTGTTGTTGATGTTGGATGTATAACAATGTCCTGTGTTTGGCGGGAGTGTAAACTCCTGCCCAATAAAGTGCATTGGACAGTGTTGATGCAAGGGTATCCATGGTGATGACGGTCTCTCCGCCTCTCTGCTTGCAGTGCCGTACCTCCAAAGGCAGGAAGAAGGGCAAATGCTGGTGTGTGGACAAATACGGGCAGCCTCTCCCCGGCTACAGCAGCAAGGAGCAGGCCGAGACCCAGTGCAACACCCTGGAGAACAGATGTGAGCAGAAGGACTGCAGCACACGGGAGGAATAAACGGTCTGGGGGAGGGGTCCATGAGGGGGAGAGACAGAAGGAAGACTTTGCTCCTCCTCCTCCTCCTCCAGTTTAGGAGGAGCTTCTCCTTTGGGTGGGGGTGGTGGGGGTCGAACAGAGGGAGGGGCTCAAAATGTGAAAGAAGGAGGTGTGTGTGTGTGTGTGTATGTTGGGGGTGGGGTGTAGTGAGGAGAACAGCCTCGCTGACTGGCCAAGCCTTTTGTCCATCATGGATGTCTGTCCTGCGCTTAGGGGATTTCTATTGTTTCTATCAGACTGAAAACACCAGTGAACAGAGACTTCTGCACCATCGTTCAGAGGGAGGGAGAGAGAGAGAGAGAGAGAGGAAGGAGGGACTTTCCCACTCGTTCAAGAGGACTTGTGACTGGTCATGTGCCTGCATCTGTACGTGTGTTTGTCAGCAGCGAGCGAGCGCACTTCATCTTGCATGTGCACAAGACTTCCCAAATGGCGTGTGCCGATAATGCAACTTGCTAATGGCCTGCTATCCTTGCTTTAACCACCTCTCTGGCTCAGGGTCCATTTGAAAAGGTTAGTGGGATGGTAGGCCTTTACAGCACACTAATTGCCTACCTTGAATTCTATGTTGTACTAAGACTGGCCTGTTTCCTCCCACACATATAGAGAGCGGAGGCATTCTGTGTTGTTATTGTGCCTTAATACCCCTCATCTGCTGTTCATAGCCCTCCACTCTCATAATCCTCCATTAAGGTTTCTCTGTGTTCGGGTCATTTCACCAAGCTGGTCCAAGCCCACACCAGCCACACTCCCACTATTCCTGTCAGTGGTGCAGCCTTGTGTAGGCTCCTGTGCAGTGTGAACTGTCCTGCCAGACGCATGCAGGTGCCACCTGCCCTGCCCCTGAACGCCAAGTGCAAGCACTTAAAGCACTTTAGCTGCACTGCTAGTTGCCAATGCATGCACTTACAGACTATTGGACCCATCTGTACGTGCACACCTTTCTGTGGAGGCCACAGTTAAGATGAGAATGTGTGATACGGTAGGAAGGACAATGCTAACATGGGAGAAGAAACAAAACATGAACTAAGCTACACCAGGACTTCTGACAGTGAACACAACAAATGCCCCTCATCATTCTATTCAATGCAACTATTTATATTTTGTTTTTTCTTTGATTTTCTTGGTTGTATGATCTGATGCCAACAAAACTCCACAAGATGGACACAGCACCAAATATGCATTCACACAAGTGGTAGGGGGTCTGAGAAAGGAGGCTTCCTGTGTGACCGCTCTCACGTCCTGTGCAAAAGCCGACAGATAGCTAACCCTGTAGCTCGGTAGCAGGCGACCGGCTGTAAACACACAATAGTTTTTAAAACTTCAACTTCAAAAGTTTATCTGTTGGTGCTATGTCACATTCTATTATTGATACAAGACTTGATACAAGGGGAGAACCCTAAAAGTATGTTTAAGCTATTTCCTTCCACCATTTTTGTGTGTCATTACATATATACAGTATATGTGATGCATCTAACGAAACATTATGTATAATTAATCTATCTGAGAGAAAGATAAGCTGATCCAAACTACATTTTATGACTAACATTGACTTGCCGATTGCACAACTGTCCTTATGATTATTATGAGTATTGAGGGGGAATATAATCACTAATGAATGTTTTCTTTTAAATGAAACTTTTCCTTCTGATTCTAGGAAGGGTCATGTGTAAACCCCCCCAGATTAAGTGCATTTGACGTACAATGACCCCACAATCATTGTTACACTGCTACTGTAGCTAGGGATGTGTCTAGTTGGCCTGGTGTGGCAAGGGCCAGGTGAGATTTGATTGGCCATGTCAGGTGCCACCCTAAAATCCTAAACTATGATTGGCTATCTCCCCTGTAGGGGGCGAAACTTATGTTTCATGTCATTTGGTATCTTAAAAATCTAAAATGTGTGTTTTTGAGCTGTAAACTACGTAATAGGATCTGTGATGAGACACATCAATGCTGGTGTTATTGACAACATTCTCATTTATATAAAAATCTGCATTTTATGTGCAGAAAACAGATTTACAGATCCATTAAAAATCATCCCAGGACCTGGCTGGCTTTCATTGGCACACTTATTAGCACGCTCCTACGTCATCAAATTCAAATGTTAATGGGGGTCCCCCTCACTCAGCTCCTTGACAATTGTAGTGGGTGGAGTCAGGCTCAGAACTGGGGTGCAGTTACACTTTAACAATAATATTAGTTAACATTACTATTATTTTATTACATGCTATTAATATATATACTATTACATTAAAATCTAAAGATCTGTAATTGTAGCTATAATTGTATTATTTGTGTATTGTATCTCTGTATTTAATGTGTCATACAGCTATGTTGACAGCTACTGTATGTTAACAGCTGTCATAAGGTCACTAATCCTTTGCTGGATTTCTTTCCACAACAGCATGAAAATAAACCCAGTATAACAATTATTGATTATAAAACATTAGAACAGAACAGAGCGGCACAGTCAGAATGACCATAATGTTCATTTACTTTACTGTGTTGATGTTCTGTTCTAACATCATATAGTGTCTATCCTATTGTGTGTAAGAACACCACATCATAAATCAAATGTATGACCCTATCGGGGAAGTCAGGGTGTGCCACCCTATAATGAGTCTGTGCCCCATAACGTCTGGACACGCCACTGCCTAGGAAAACGTTATAAGAATAGTATGTATACAGTAATATACCATTGAATCCTGGACAGTTCTCTGTCCATCAGACACTCAGGTCTCTGGTCATTGTAATTTATTGGCTGTGTATGGCCCATGACACTTAGTATAAATTACATACATCACTACACAGACATCCCACCTCAGTGAATCATACAAAGTCAAGGCCACCTGCATGTCAGTGTTTGTTGTTGATTTCATATTTTATTTTTCGCTGGTTATGTAAGAAGTTCACGGGTAAATGTACTTTCTTTTTATTTTCATTTAAACTTTATCCAAAAGGGTTCAATTTAAACCTTTAAATTTACTAAACTAGAAATAAGACCTATTGTTTTCCTTCAATAACAGAAATATAATTTGTATTTAAGATCTTTTTTTATAATAAAAAAATGAACACATTTTCAAGTTTTGTGTTCACTCGTTAGCAATAACAAAGTGTATGTTTACAACCTCATAACAGAACTAAATCTGCAATGAAAATAGAAACAGATTAGCCTAACATCATTTAGGAAAAATATTGAAAACAACTACAACTGCTCCTCACCTACTGTGGTGAGGAGCAGGCAAATATGAGCAATGGGGTTAACATAAACTAAAAGCCCTGGCTTAAACTAAACTAAAGCAAAGCACTTTTATCATCAACAAGCTCACAGCTGACCTTGTTGGCGATCAGCCACACAAAGTCTAATAATTATTAATCTGTCTCAAAGGGGATGGCTTAGCTTCATACTGTAATGCATTGGGCTCCCCGCAGCCTTGGAATGTGTCCATGAGGATAAAGCGATGGTACAATTAGCAAAAAAACTAAAATAAATCTCATGGTGCCAGGCAGACTGGCAGTGGGCAAAGGAGGGTGAGCTACATTCCTGGTCCAGACCAAGGCAAACAGAATGGGTCATACGGCAGCACAGGCCAGCAGAGACAAAGTTATACAGGCCCAAACTACACGTGCACTACACACATGCAGAAGCTATAGTAGTGATGTTCGTACTGTATTAAGGTAAGAAAAGTACGTAAGATAAGAGCAGATGACTTGACCACCTTGCACCCACAATAAGAAGGGCCACTTTAGACACACTTTGACTATTCACCTGGACGCTGATGGTTCTGTTTCATCTGACCAACTGAGAGTTCCCAGACTGATGCAAATGACGCAAATGTGAGCCGATTGTAACTCAGGATGTTTTCACCAGGCTAGCAACAAAGACATTTGTACGTATGCACTCAAGATGAACAGGAGAACCCAGAGAAACTAGCTGAGGTTAAAGTTTTTATTAAATATATCACTTTTTTTACATTACATTTCAATTAAAAAAAAAGTGTACATACACATGAGTGCGTAGTGTGTCACTTTGGAATAGAGTCACACAAACAGTTGTCTCTTCAGGAGCAGCAGTTAGACAGAGCATCACATCACAAACTGACACAGTCATCACTTCATGGATCCACGAGACATTATCATGTCACATTCTTGTTCACAAAGCACAGAAACATACAGTAACATCAGTTGTCTTTGATACACGCACGCACACATACACACACGCACACACAGACACACGTCAAAACGTCATCTGAGAGCGGAGACTTGACATTGGAGGTAGGTGAAGGTCGATATATATACCCGTTTGTGAGACCATGCAAACGTTACCTGTCATGAAATCTGCAAAACCCACAAGAACATGGGCTACTGTTGAACTGTGAGGAATTCTCAGGAGCTTTGCATTTACTAATAACTGAGTTATATAACGCATCAACACAAATAAACAACAAGGGCACATAGAAAATAATGACAAAAAGAATGGTCACTCAGTGCTTGTGTTCTTACCTGGTTGGTCAAAACCACCAGTAAGCTCCTGCAATGGAGCAATGGAGCCTCTTAGGATCAAGTTACATCATATAGATTTTATACAAGTATACAAATAATAACAATAACAATATTGAAAAATAATATAAATATGCCTGAAATAATTATAAAATAACAAACAAAATGCAATAAAATTAATAATAAAAAAATAAATAAGTTTGCAAACTTATGTTAATGCATCAATAATAAAATCTCCTTTATCTGAAGAAAAAAATAGATTTGAGTTTTCTCTTTGGTGGGGTGGGGTCATGGCAGGGAGGCAAGGGGTATGGTGAGGGGACACCCACAGGCCCCAGTGACAGTGTACCTGAATTTCAACACCACCATGGATGAGATCAATAAATATACTGCTTATGGAGAAGGATCAACTCAGTGTTGTTTGATCTGCTGGAAGTCTTAGGAACACTCTGTGTCTACGGGCAGGTCGGTGGAACCCAAAATCTTCTTTCCGTTCCAGGAGGACACGCACCAGCACCGACCCCTCTGGCCGTCTAAAGACGACTCACACTAGGACAAGAAGACTTGGCTTAGCTTTGTGTGTTCATGTGTAGGCTTACACGTGCACCATGCAGGCTACACACACACACATACATGCACACACGCACACACACACATTTGCATAAGGCATTTGGCACGTGTACACTGACACACAATGTACGTTTACGTCTCATTACAGCAAAGCGTTACTCGATGATTACCTGCTTTGCTTTGTAGAGCCCGTGTTTGTCACAGTTGGGCAGGTAGAATCTGGTCATCTTGTCTCCTAGCTTCTGCTGGGACTTGGCAATCTTTTCCAAAGCTCTCTGCAGCTCTACATGACAGGGACCCTGGGTGAAAGACATTGGTTAGCTGTGAAAACCTGAGATCACCTTGGCTTCATTTTAATAAAACAAATGTGGTCTGGTAATTCACTACTGGGCTTACGTTAAACTGAATTTAGGTTTATGCTCTATAAACTAAAAATCGATATGCTCTCTCTTTCTCGCTCTCTCTCTCTCTCTCTCTCTCTCTCTCTCTCTCACACACACACACACACACACACACACACACACACACACACACATACACACACATAAGCGCGCACATACGCGCATACATCTTCACAATGATACGCTGGCCCCCCCTTGTGGCATTCTATTTCTAATATCCAAAAAGCTATCATCAAAAGTTTTGTATAACATAATTTAACACCGCAGGCGACAATAAATGGATCCAGTAGTTATAATTGCGTTAAGTCTCACCTGTTCGACCAGCTTCTTGCGGATAGCGTTCAGTTTGGCCTTCATGCTCTCCTGGGTGTCAGCGGCGGCCCTCGGGTCGTACGGTTTGCCGTGGCCGGGAACGTAGTGGCTGAAGCCGGTATCTGGTACAGTGGCACTGGCTACGTTATCCATCTCCATATCTGGCTCTCCCTCATCTGAATGGAAAATTGGAGTGAATGAACGTGGAGCAGATCTAAATACATACATTAAATCCATAACTTGGTGTCAAATGAGGCTGTAGGCTACTTAAAATATTACTGAAACGACGAGTATATGGATATACAGTTTGATAGCTCACATAGGCTACAGTATAGGTATTGGCTAGCCTATTCAATGATAGCGCAACAGCATACTGTATAGCGCATTGGCGGATCCGGGTAGAATGCCTCGTACCTGGAATCTGTGGTTCGGGCCTCTGTTCGGTCTCGAGAACCTCCGTGCACACGGCGTGTCCCCGGGTTAAGGAGTGCAATGGCCGCAGGTCGCCGGGTCTAGGAGTGCACCTCAGCCCGGATCCACAAGGCGCAGTGTAGATCCCGCAGAGCTCTCCGGCGCCGAGAGCGCAAGCGAGACAGCATCCACAGCCCGGCTCCCGCAACACCTCGGCGCATTCAGGCGCCACTGCCGGGCATTCGTTTAGCCTCTCCTGGGTGCACGGGGCACATCGGATCGGCTCTGACCCCAGTAGAGGGGACCCCAGCGTCACCACGGCCAGCACGGAGCACACTGCAGCAGCTAAGATGCCTTTCAAATATATCCCATTCATGATAAACGAGAGACTAGGTGACAAAATTTTAAAAATATATATAATATAAACGAAGGAAGATAGAAAATCAAAGGCGAGTCGGTTTCTCCTCTGCCTCAGTACTGTCTTTTCCTTTGATTTTCGAAAAAATGTCTATCTGTCCCTTGCGCGTAGCCGTATTTATACTCGAGTCCTGGTGAATGTTTGACGCATCGGCGTTATGAATGATTTCAGAAAAGAAGGTGTAATGATCCGGTGTTCTCTGATTGGCCAGAGTGTGTCCGCTCAGGCCAGCTCATTTGAATACAACACGCAAGTCACGTCAATATTTATTTTGGAACAACCAGTGTCCGCGCGTATAGTTGACGACTGACGACACCAGCGTTTGATGTTGCAAAACACAATTTCTCGCCTCAATGTTAAACCACTATAAACTATTTTTTGAAAACCTTAATGTAGCCTGAATGTTTCTCTACACTGTAGGCATTATGTTATGTCAAAAACATAGTCAATTACATTACATAAGCGCACACATATGTATATACCCTATATGCTGTGATTTTGTGTTTTATGAATTGTATTTTGTTGTACGCCTGTTTGTAAAGTTCTTGTAAAGTATTATGATATCTTAAATGAAATATAGAATATTTGTATTATTATTATTATCATATAATAATAATAATAATAATAATAATAATAATAATAATAATTATTATTATTATTATTTCTCTATTCAAACCTTCCAAACAACTTACCCAACAATAAGAGACCTGTTCTGTTTTGACTAAAGAAGCCATCATTGCAGAGAGTATAGCCTAAATCTAGCTCAGAAAGAACTGCTCAAACGAGGGTCGCCATAGGCCGGGGGTTTGTAGTGGGGGAGAGCGGGGGCTCTGGCGACATCATGGTATGTGATCTGTCCCGCGTACGCACACTTTGGACTCAAGTCCCATTGTAGGCCTAATTACCTGTTTCCTGTGGTAATAATAGAAACTGAACCGAATCCACACTTACATGACGAGAGACACGTCCAAGTCCCGTGGTGGCGCAGTGTTGAATGGTAAATCGCGGCATTTTTTTGGACCATTTGGTATAGGGTCAGTGCTGTGATGGCCTCACACGAGGTGTAAAAATACACAAGAAAGTATTTAGATGCTTGTACATTCTGAATTTTGCACTTAGCAGGGATGCACAGGGATAAATGCTGTAGCATTTCACAGGACAGGCAGACTATAACGGCTATTTATTTTTTACGCAGATATAGAAAATAGATTATAGCCTACCCGTTTTACGAATTGGATCTCATACTTGCCTTAACACAATGCATTAGATTGTAACTTATGTGATCGGCCCCATTCATGCAATTTCTTATGAGATTGCATCATATGTAAACCGTCAGAGCCCCAGGCTCAATATCGCTACCGTCACTGGGGGGGAGGGGGGGGTTCTCTAAGTTTAGAGACAAAAGGATATTTGAGACTGGCTTTTATTAAATATTATTTAAATAGAAGTTTCTAACAATAAGGCCTTTTACCTATTTATTTGACATAAAGTTATATACAATCTCAATATTTGACAGCCATATTGTCCTAATAACTGAAAATAGCCTATATGTAATATTCCTAACTCTCAGATATCCTTGTGCCCTCATGACCTCCCAGGTCCAAATGTGTGTTTGATGCCCTTGCGCTGCCTAGACTTTTGTGAAACAGAAACACACATCTTCTCAACATGCTTAAATGCACGTAGGATCCATAGAAACCTCTGGTGAGACCAATGCCCCCCTTAGTACAAGCAATGATGATTGTTGATGTAGGTACCTTATTAGTGACACCAGGGTCTGATGTCAGGTCAGATCACATGATACTGTACAGAAGACAATGTAAACAGAGTCAAGTCCTTGTGTACAGTAACAGTCCCACACCATGCATGGAACCTAGAGCCCTCTGACGTCTCTATTTGGTGAGCGCTTGGCGGTGTGATAAGAGCTTTCCAATCTCTTTCATGTACACGTGTCAAGCGTCAGTTGGCATTGAGCGTCCCTGGGCTGGAATGTTTACCTTCGACAGGAGTGACGGCGAAAACATTCCTGTTGTTGTGACACATTGGGAGTACACGCCTCTGGAAGTACCCATGTATGGTCATTTAAACCTTGCCTCGAAACGCTTGCAATGGGGTATCTACGACACAACAGCTTAGATAAACAGGCTCGATTGAAATCACGCCCGCAGTAAGAATGTATGGTCTCATAATACACCACCTTAGAAGGTCTTAAATGCAGTTTTTATTCAAAGTACTGCATATGTTATTAAATAAGGCCATTGTCTCTTGTATATGTCTATATAGCTACAATCTTGAACTGTTTCTGCTGAGAGTCCATTAGGTTGCTTTTTATCATTGACTGAACTATTACAGGGCTGATTCAGTGTTTTCCTGAAAATAACAATAATTCCCCATGCTTAACCCGCGGTGTCCATGCACCATAAGGTTTCAGAGTGATCATTTACCACTTAGGTGTCACTACAATGACCAATACTGCTAAGTGGAAGACTGTAGCATTAAACGAAGGCTGAGTATACTATCAGTTGCATATTAAAGCCTACTGAACCTATTCCTAGTCATTTGCATGCTGTGCTGCCGTCATGTGTTGTATTCACTGCATATTACTGTAAGTAGTTCTATGGCTCCCAGCGACACACTGTCTCGGTGCTTCAGATTGAGTTTGAAGCTTCACTTTGTGCCCTGTCCCATACGCCTGCCGCCCATCAGGAACATAACACAGACTGAATGTAACACACTGTGTTATACGCCCGTCAGGAACATAACACAGACTGAATGTAACACACTGTGTTATACGCCCGTCAGGAACATAACACAGACTGAATGTAAC
>JAODUK010023234.1:0-24868 GCA_027564635.1 Typhlichthys eigenmanni
TATATATATATATATATATATTTATATATATGTGTGTATATGTGTGTGTCTATATATATATATATATATATATATATATATATACATATATATACACACACATAATGTATGTATGTATCACATAGTGTATGTATGCAATATATATTTTAACCAATCATACAGTATTTAGTTTAAACAAAGCTGTCAACTTAAAAAAAGTTGTATTCGGGAGATTTTAAAAAGTATTCCTTCTGATGTGGTTATGCTTTCATCTATAATTTTCCTATAAACTCAATCAATTTGTAGTGTATGAAATTAATTCCAAGGTGAAATACATACAGTAGCCAAGTGTGCTCAATATCTAATGGTAGGGAAAATACAGACAGCTCAAACGCATTAATGTTCAGAAGAGTAAAGTTAAATTAAATGCGTTGTTTAGAGCCTGCCAACTTTTATCTTTCCTAGTCTGCCGAGATTCCAGGATTAACAACAACCTCAAAGGAGTCTCTCTGGTGATGAACATTATTTGACTATCTTCACCAACATCATCAACCTGCAGTACCGCTTCTTCTAACATCAATTAAAAGACCTCTTTTGAAAAACTTTCTGAAAAGTGAGTCTGAACCAGCGTTTGCTGCTATATCTACCCATACAAACAATACATTACAATAAATAGGTGCACACTGCATTTAGACCACACTAAGTGGAAATAAAATAATTATGTGACGTTAAATGAGGCACGTACAATGATGATAACGGAAATATACAGTACATGTCCCATGTCAAATGCATCACCCACCAGACAACGTGGGTTCACCTCCCCAGTACTGCCAGACTCCACGCCCTTCACTCTCACAATCTAGCACTGAAATGGTCATCCGTGCCCGTGTCACATCCCATCTGCACTGCCACTGTATAGCAACAGTGTCCCCCACCAAGCTCATCAGCCGACTCCAAGCGGTCCAGAGCACCGCCTGCCAGAATCCAGATCTGATTTGTACACATCACTCCAATCCTCATCACTGGCTCCCGGTGCAATTCGGGAGTCATTCCAAGGACTCCTCGCTTAGCAAAGCTCTCCAGAACGTGGCACACACCTCTCTCTGACCGCCTCCCACTCATGCTCTTCTCCTCCTCCTGATGGTCTTCCACCGTTCTGCCTCTCCACCATGGGTGCCCGAGCCTTCAGCTTCCCAGCACGCTGCAGGCTCTGGAGTGCACTGCTCCCACACACACTGTACCAGTACAGTACGACATCTCCTTCACGAGCCTATACCCCAAGCACACGCTTTCCGGGATGCTTTTACCACGTGGCATTGTTTGTCTGGGGCTTTACCGCGTGGGTTCGCCATAGCCCCCTTAATACCGTGTCGTCGTCTCACGTTAGTCGTCCAATCGTATTTATCCTATACTGTATTGCTATATCTAAGCTAAAGGGCTATAGAAAAAAAAGTGTATTATTATTATTAAGATGTCCTTGCGTTTCCTCTAAGGCGTCCTCCAAATGAGATGTGTTATAATTAATATTATGGAAGGGAAATTAAGGATGAAGCATGTTCTAAGCATTCACACTGAAGTAAATTTACAACTGCTATTTACTAATTATTCTCCACTGACGAGCATTACATTTGTCATTAACATTGAGTGTGGGATGGGTGAAGGAGGCCATATATTCAAAGACAATAGTATTTATTTGTTGTTCCCAGCCCTGTGTGTTATGATTATTATATCATACATGCACCCACATACAGTTTGTGAATATATTTGTGAGTTGTAATCAAATATTCATACAATATATATATACATATAATATTAATAGTGATAAACAAAAACAAACGTTTTTCAACGTGCTTTTAAAATGTTTTTTCTCTCAGATGGGCAAACAGTGTGCTCTTAAAGGGCCTTACTGTAGAGTTAATGCTTATAATAGCTGCAGGTAGGTTATTCTAATCAGACAGGGCTTTAACACAAAAGCACGTCCACCAATCAATAACAATTACAATAGTGTAGTCTCCTCTAGTTTTACTTGGCCATAAAATATTTCTTCCTTCTGGTACCGGTAATAAACATTAGGTGCAATATCCCATTGTGGTACAGAGAAGTCTAGAACCTTTAACCTTAAAACCCCAGTCATACACCATGATATAAAGTGTTCAATAACGACTGTTACTGATCGTGTTCTGTCAAGCCGAAGTAACTGAACAAACTGGAGCTCAGAGTGCAGACTGGGTCCAGCCACTGACACAAGGACACGGTGTGAACACAGAGGCGTGCCTGTGTACGTTTGTGTATATTGATCTGTTCCCCCTGCTGTAAAGTGCAGCACAGTATCTGCCCTGAATGTTAAACATTTGTAAATGGTCACACCGAACAAACTATAAGTTACCTGCCGGCCTGCCTTTGAAAGAGAGGGTGTGTGTGTGTATGTGTATGTGTTGGTGGTTGTTTTGTATGCATAGCAGTGAAGTTTGCTTGAGGGAAATATTTGAGACATTGTTATCGTCTGCTTCAGAAAATTGTGTGCTTTGTGTTACCGCACTGCCATATGGTTGTTCACTGAAACAAGTGCATATTTACCGATTCTCATGATGCAGCTGTCTTATATTTAAAATTATAGTTGTATTTTCTGTTAAAATTAGATAGATAAATAAATGCACTCATCAATTACATTATGTCCCCAAATAAGTTTTATTGTTTGTGTAAAATCCACTAAACAAATAAAAAAAACACTTTTGGCCTTTGTTGCTATTGAAAAAAATGCTTTTATACCGACTAAATGAAAATGCATGCAGTGCTCTAAGTGCTCAACAATACGCTGTTCTGAAATTAAACACATCTTGTGGCTTGAAGGGACACCTCTCAATCTTGTTATAGCACCCCCAGAACCCTGAATCGGCCCAGTTTGTTTTGTTCACACAACTGAATGAGTGAGAGAGGCACAATCAGGTTGCAGGAAGGGGTTCAATCTCTTGCTGTTTTCAACCAATCAGCCGTCAGCACTCATGCCGCGGTGCCATTTCCAAACAAGTTGGGGTGATTATCTGGGGGTTATAGTGGTATAGTGGCGCTATAAAGCGAATAAGCGATTGAGAAGTACCCTTTTGAGGACAAATCCTGAAAGGGGACACTAATAGTGAGGTTTGTGTTGCAGAAAAGGGGTTTACACAGAGCTGGGTTTTGCAGCACGGTTTTCTTATTTAAATTTTTTTTTATTTATTTCTAACTTTGAAAAAGTGAGAAAGTAATTCACGATTCATTTGGTAATCCTAATTAAAACCCTGCAAATCCCCTAGTCTCAGAATGGCAGCTTGCCTGTGAGTGATGATTTACTCTTGAGAGTTGGACAGCATTGTAACTAACCGTAATGCAAGTATTAGCACACATGTAACTAATAATTAATGCGATTACAAGGGGAAAAAAATAATGTTGATATATTGATCATGAAACTGACATATCTTTCCTTCTTTTACCAGTAAAACAATTTGATTTGACTCAGGTTGAAGCCCCTAGTAGCCAGACTATGAATTCTGGAGCTTTATATCAGCAATTATCTGGAGAAATTGCATGGTGTTAGACAGCACTAAATGTGCTGTTATTTTACAATAATAATTAACTTGCTGCTAATTGACAAATGCACACGCAGTTAAATTGCCCCCATTTGCGTAGATAGTAATTGCAGAAAAGCAAAAATATATAAATTACTGTTTATCTTGGAAGGTAATCTGTCCTCCGTACATCGACATTTTATGTTAAGTTAAATATAAAATGAACATTCAAGTTCAATATAAAATGTAATTTACTGCTGAAGTCTCTAAATGTTGGCAGATGGAAGTTCTTTTTTGTGTGCGCAGCATACTGCACAGTATGCTTCATTCCTCTAAACAGTTTATCTAAATGGTGAGTGTCATGTAGAATTCAAGCGTTGTTTTCAGAAAATCAGACTTGACGATTAATCCAACTGTTTTGGATTTACAGAGCCGATGGATTCTTTTCCAGAACTTTTTTTGTCGTGTCTGCATCACTGGAGTTGTCAAATTACCATCTCAATGACCCGATATCTGCTTGAGACGCAACCGTTTTACGTCTCCAGTGCAAAGCGGAAAGTCGGAAAGGGTAATACGGTCCCTGAAGTGGACGTGTCAGCATTAATATTCCTACATTATAAAGTTCCAAAACATAACAAAGTGCCATAGCGCTCCCAATTGAGGAACGATGGGTAAAAAGTGAATTGGCGTGTTTTTTCCGCCCCATCTTCACCTTCATATAAAACATGTTGTCTTATGTGAAGGCTTTTGTGTGAAATGTGCTTAAGCATGCGTAATCTTTTACAGTATGATAGTGAGAGAACAGATGGGCGAGGTAGCGCTGGGGGGAATCGGGAGGGTGGGGGTCGTTTCTATGTTCAACAAAGGTCGTCACCATTTTGAGCACCGGGACACACGGGCGCTCGGGATATTAATCAACTGTATCCCTGATTCCACCACTTGCTCCCCTTTCCATTGCGTCTACAGTAGCTGCTCGCTAACGAGCCCGGTGGATTTCTTACATGTCAGGCTAGAATAGCAACGACGCACCACGCCCCTCCCTTCCTATCAGCCTAATTATGGAGACTCTCTGTCACACTGAGTGGACCAGCAGGCTTGCCGTATGCACTGTGTGTGTGTGTGCGTGTGCACTTTAATAATAGATTGACACGGTAGCAGGAGTCATGATGACAAGGTGCTGTAACTATTCTAATATAATATTGTTTGCTTACAAACATCGGTGTGTGACCTGTCCTATTAACAAATGTATTACATGCGAGTCGCTAAATAAAAGTGCCTTGCAAATGCTCTGTGTGTGTGTGTGTGTGCGTGTGCGTGTTACTGTTTCTGTACCTTCTGTTCCAGAGTTCCACACTGCTAAGACTGGTAGAAAGAAGGCAAGCAAAGGAAAACTATCAGCAGTATTCTTAGAGAACAGAACATAGGGAGGACAGAAAGACGTGCAGCGCGATGAGGCGCAGAATATAAGAACGAGGGTGCGGTTCTCACGGCAGGAGTGGAACAATGAAATGAGTTGTGCGCGTCTGCTTTCACCTTGCCCGCGGCTGTTTTGTTCGTGTATCAGACAGTTGTCAACATTACTGATGTGTGAGGAGTGAACTGTCAACTAAGGTGGAGCTTCTGTGATCTGAACCGTAGACATTTGCTTAATTTACCAATGTGAGTGTTGCAACAACCAATAACGCTGCATGCTGTATGCATCGCGTACTGTGTTTTGCCTACAGCTCAACAACACTATTGTTGTTGTTGTTTCAGACTTTGGCAAAAATACATGCCGTATTGTACGTGTATACGCGACAAACATGCAAGCTCTCAAAAGCCCTCACTTGGGATTTTGAGTGGACCTACTCTCTACGGCTATGTTGCTTGCTGTGCAGATGAATGTAATTCACCGTAGAGTGGAGAATCTCTGCCATGATTCCATTAAGCCCACATGGCATGCGCAAGGTTGGAGACGGCTAATCCCCCGTCTGAACGTGTACCGCGTGAGCTGACGATACCTGTCAGACCGTAATTGCTGCGGAAGTGGAGACCCCTGGGATATGTATTTTCACAGTGCTTTGATTCCGTTGGCGCGGCTAGATGTTTTAATGTTAAAAGAAAACAACCCAATAGCGTGTCAGAAGCCATACTTTTTTTCCTCGGCGAGCCTCTGTTTCTAAGCTCCCGTAATGAAAAGTGATGGAGACAGTTCCTGCAGGAGGGTGATTAATTTTTCCAGTGGGAACTTTTCTGCAAGTCCCACCCCAACTTGTAGGCCAGGTGAGGATACACTCCATAATTTAATATCTTTGACCCGTCATGCCCACTTTGACGGCCTCACCCCCCCCCCCCCCCCTCTCTCTCTCTCTCTCTCTCTCTCTCTGCTAAGCCGCAAGCTGTATTCACAGGCTGCCGCCTTCGCTGGCCCAGACAGGTCAACCATGCATTATGCGTTCCCCAGTGAATTGTGACCATGTCATTGTAGATGAGGGCCTCTTTCTTTTTTTTCTTCCATTCCATCTCTCCTGTCGGCCATTTTAAGACTGTGAATTGATTGACATATGCGCTCGCTCTCCTTCTGCTCCGTCCTGAACCGTGCTTAGATAAACGGTCCACTGATAAGCAGATGATTTTCTGGGTGCCGGCACGGTAGTTTCAAATGTCCTTGCCACGACTTTCTCCCCACTCCGTTTTCAATTTCTTCCACGGCTCGCCTGGCAGGGGCAGGTTTTTCGCGGTGGAAGCCATGCTAGCTAGCATGCGGTGAAGGTCACCACCGTGTCAGATAAAAGTACTACAAATACAACTTCTCTCTTTTTTTTCCCCTTTCTCTCCCACTCTCTCTCACACATGCACACACATGCTCGCTGTAATCTCTCCGTGTGGAAAATGCCAGCTGCCAGTCTCATTTGTTGAGATAAGGCCCCCCCATTTATACCGACTGCCAAAAGCAGAAAAATAATGTATATATACACATACATATAGACACACCGTATATATACACAGTCTGTCTACATTTCTATATATATAAAAAAAATTAAATGGATGAAAGATGAAAAATATGATATGTCCTACTACCATATTTGCCGCGACAGGTACAGAGGGGAAATAGATGTAGGCGGAAACCATTTCATTTTACCATGTGTGGTCGCACGGTTTCTGTCAGGCCCACACTGCAAGTCCCAGTTGGCTGGGTAAAATGAATGGCCTCTGCCACACATTTGTGGCAGACAAGTCCCCTTACGACCATCTTATATCTTATTACCAAGAGTCTGTGACGCTCAAATTGATCTTTAGCGGTGTGAAAAAATGAAAACCCATGATGGCATCTACGACCTTTATGCTCCTCACCTTTCATTGGTGAAGTTTTCTCCCCCTTGTGCACCGTAGGTGTGTGCGTGTGCACTTGTCTCTGTGTACCTTGCGGTGTGATTTCACGGCCATAAAGTAAAATCCAAGGTGATAGCTTTCAAAGTTGTAGTAAGATAACCACTGGGAAGTTTAGTTTTACTTCTAGCTTTAACGCCCCCCAACTCTCCACCCACGACTACTGTAGCTACAGTTAAAGGTACACAAGTTTGTGCCTGGAATTTCACTTGGGGGTTGAACGTCTTCCCATCCTCACTACTGCCAGGCTAGATAAAAATGCAAACTGTGAGCTGGGGTGGTTACCATGGCTAACTGCTTTTTCTAGCTTGTGAAAAGCGGTCAGCTCTGTTGAGACTCAGCTTGTTTTGATGAATCACCCTAAATAAACTAAAGAGACCATGCTGGTTGTGGCTAATTTAAGAATGCAGCTTTTTGATTATCAAAACAAAACAAGAAAAACATTGCAGAGAAACACTTGTTGCTGTGGTTTACACTTAAAGTCAGTAGGCAATAATGTTTGTTTGCGTGGCTTGAATTCACATGGTGAAAAAGCAAGGACAGAGGCACTCTTACTCTTTGGTCCGATGTACCGCTAATGCACAGAAAGCCTGTGTGTCTGTGTGAGTTCAGGCATGTTTTAGTAGAGGACTGGGGACAAGGTTGCATTCTGAGTTCTGTTATTGGAAGATTGCTTGGCTTGCTCCCATCTCCGGTAAAACACAGTTGTCCTTTGTGAACACTCCATTGCTCTCAACTGCTGTCATATTTTATTTAGTTAAAGAGACTTTGTCGCTTTAATTTTTAATTCCCTTTCTTTCCTCGTGTTTTTCTGATCTTAGTTCAGGGGCTTAATTTCTTTCCTTCTTTCCACCTACTAGTAAATTGCTGTGAATGATTGAGCTACCTGCTCTATTGCAGAACTATTGCTCCACCTTAAAGAATCGCAGTAATACATTCCCTTTGTTCTCCTATTCTGTCTTCAGTCAATAAGTGGGTGGGTGGGTGGATAGTCTGGCAACCCCAACACTTGAGGAAGATGTGGGGGAGTTTTTTTTAAGAGTTTGTATATGTGAGAGCACACCATTTTTGTCCAGCCATTTAGTAATTTATATATTTACCAGGCATGAAGGAATTGTCTACTAATGGAGGATGGATGCAGTGTGGGCGATAGCCTCCCTGGCAAGTCCTGCTTCGACTAAACGTCTTTGTTTCTTATGTGTCATATTGGCCAATGCGATGATAAGATGCTACGTGCTAAATAAAATGCCAATTAGGGACGTGTCGATGAGAAAGGAGGCATTCACATGATTTACGACTTAAAACGTGAAATGGTTTGAGTAGGGCTAACACATTCTAACGTCTTGGTTACTCATTTGCTGTAAATAATTTGCCACTCACAGATCCAAATGTAGACGTAACTGACCGTCGTCAACTATGGAATAAATATTAGAAATTTCAAATCAGTTGCATCCTGAACCACAAAAAACTCAACTCAAAACTGGCTTATTAAAACATAACTGGCCGTCTCACTTGGCCATCTATCATAAATAGCCCCCATTTTGTTTTAAAATGCGTTTTTCTCTAGGATTGGGCTAAAGAAGGGAGCTAGTTTGAAGAAAAAAGAATTTGGAATGAAAGAAAGCAGAAAAGACGGCGACACAAAAAAGGATTGACAGACCGAGACGCACTGTGAAATGGAGACAAATGAAAGGAGGAGGGAGGGAGCGGGAGAGAGAGAGAGATGGTTTTCTGAACACGTAGCTCTGCACTGACAGACGGTCAGCCTTCCTCTGGCCCTTCAAGGCCGGTAAGACGTCACTAATACCCCTGTCAGCTCCCGACCGCTGACCGTAATCAGACGTCGGATAAACAGCGTCTGCTCTCTGCCTTTAAACACACAGCTTCTATTAAGACCTCCACAGCCTCATCACTTACCGCCAGATAACGTACGTTGAACGCGCGTGTGTGAGCAGCTCCTACAGCTGTCCCCCTACGCATGTTCTGGTCACGCACACGCGTGTATGGCAGGAGGGGGTGACTGGCGTAGCAGGGTAAGCTTTGAGTGTGGGCAGGAGCTTGAGTAATGCTGTGCTGTTGCTCTTCTGTTAAGTTAGAAGTTTTCCGCGTATGCAGCGACACCTCATTTGTGCCGGTACAGGATCCGGCGCGGTACCTCTTCCTTTGAGATCACCGATGTTTCAGCACCCAGTCACAACCTGTTGTTATCATTTTAGTTTTCTACAAAGCGTTTCATATTTCAATCCCCCCAAAAAAAAATAAACAATTGCAGCCGGCAGCCAGATTTATCAGCCTGTTTTAAAAAAAGACATACTGTGTGTTCAAAACCTAAAAGTGTTGTTATTAGGAAATAGAATCCATTTGGGTCTCCGTGGAGAAGAACTCCACACGTTAGTTCAACTGTGTAGTAGGGGGTGATACCTGGACAAATAGCGATAGGTAAGCACGGCTTTGCTTCCTTCTTTATTCACTCTGGGGTGTTTTGTGGCAGCGATGCTGACAGTGATGTGTTGATGGAAGATAAGCCCCGCATAAGGCTCTGCTGTGTTATGTATGGTGCTGGTACGATAAGCTAGTCGGCCATAGCTAACATGGTCAGTGGTTGTTTTATATATATATATATATAATAATATCACACCGGCCAAAATGTCTGTGTGCGTGCTCACTTTGCATAAGTGCATAAGCTTGCCATGTTTGTATATAATGCAGCCAGTATATGTCAATATAATGTACTGGGCTGCAGAATTATTGCAGAGTGCAGATTAAAACTAAAAATGTTTAAATAAACTGTTCTAAAACCTTATAAGGAAAACACTGGGTTAATTTATATATAGACAAAAATTGATCTAACTGGTAATATTACTTTATTGTAATATTCCTTCCTTGCAGCTAAATGGCGTGTTTTTTTTGTTTTGTTTAATCTGTGACTCTTAATTTCCCCTTATGTATTGTAAACCTGGTAACAATAACTTTAATGTAATTAAGTACTTTAAAAAGTACTTGTAGGAAATTGAACCATGCTGTGACTGACAATTTGGCTAATCTTGAAAATCTAAAATATATATATAAAAAATATAAAGTCATGTATCGTTTTTTTCTTGAACAAATTAATTTTAGCACTGCAAACACGCTACATGCCAGCTACATGCCAGCCAGTCTTTCAAAAAGCTCACCTGGCATCCCAAGAAACGCCTCAGAAGGAAGCAGTCGTCCACCGCTAATGGGGTAACACAAGATTCCAACCCAACATGATTTCCTTCCAACCTCCTGCATTACATATACAGTACTTTGGCATTTGTTATTGTCTTTGATTCTGCCTTTGAAGCCATCATCTAAATCTGTTTATTTTAATGTCTTCATTGTTCAAATACGTGCACACAAACACCCACCCACCCACAATATAGCCTACACCTTCACACGTATGCCAGGCACACATAAATGCGTAGCCTACGTATCTACACACACGTGCAGGCACATACAGTACTGTATAAACCCACACAGCAACATAACAGTCAAAAAATAAGCATCTTCCTGTGCCCGCCTATTGCCTTTCATCCTCTGTGCGGCATGCAATCACATTGAATCTCAGAGCGGCTTTGCAGCCAAGGGAGGAGATGCACGCTATTTCTTTACAATTTGCGGTAGCTGGATATGGAGCAGGCTTGCCTTGCTGCCGTGAATTATCAGCGACACAGTGTATCTGGCTACCCTGGAACGTCTCTCTTTTAAAGCGCGCACACATACGCACATGCAGGTACACATAGGAAAAGCACATCGCATCTGAGTAGATTTGCCCGTCGAGCCGATTTGTTTAAGCGCTCTAACGTATTGCGTTTCCCAAGCTTCAGGTTAAGAACACGCATGCGGAATTGTTTATGCAAGTTGTGTACGGGTTCAAACTTTGCCGTCTCTTATTCCATAACCCTCCCACTGCCTTTCCAACAACCAGCGTGGTCTCTAGAACTCCCCTCTAAACGCGGTTTTCCGTCTCGCTGCGCTCTCATTTGCTGAGCCCGTTTTGATTTCCTACTCGGATCAGCAGGGGACTCCTGATCGCTTTGCATAACAATATGATATATGATGTTCATATCTGCCAACCAAATTCAAAAGGTTGCCTTATCGTCTTTTTTTTCTTACCCTGCTTTTGTCTGTCAAACAGGAATGAAGCGATATTCATTAGGCTTTGCCACGATTTGTTGGTGATGCTCTACCACCATCTAGTGGTCATCAAACTAAATCGCCCTCAATCACTCATAACTGTGATATTATTCATACATGGGAAGGTAAAAGAGGCAGACCTGTGTATAGATATGATATGGGGTAGGGCCATTGGGCCAGGGGACTGATACTGATGCAGTTAAACCATGCAGGTGAATGTTTTGATGACAAATGGATTCATGAAGAAATCAGATGAGTCTCGTTTAACGGAGATGGGTCGAGTTTTTAATGGATGCCCCATAATGGATGAGAGGGCAAATGAAAGCTTTCTTTTTGAAATGGTGTGTATTGTGTATTGATTTATATTTTTTAACACCATAAATGTTGCACTATTTATTTATTTATTTATTTATTTTTTGCCGCTGTGTTAAAAAAACAAAAAACACCTCTGGCTCTTTATACGCACGCCTACCACTCTTTCATGCGCGCTCTCCTTCTCCGTCTGCCTTTCTCTCAACAAGCTAAGTGGTAACGCTGTTGCATCACGTTGCCAGACGATTTGACCCCCCCGGTCTCCGGTGTGTTTGTGTGGGTGGAGGTACAGCAGCAAGCGCACGCACTGAGCAGAAAACACATTTTAAGAGATGAAAAGCTGCCAGCAGCAAGACAATTGGCAGCGAGGCTCAGGGATTGTGCAGGTTAGTGGTCCTTCTCAGGATTAGTGTGCAATGCTATAATGATTGTACGGTTTAAGAGGGAAAATAACACATAACTGTGCAGGATTCCGTGTACAGTTCTGAAATATTACAAGTGTTATTACCTTGTGCCGAGGGCCGAGGGGGATTAGAGACTTGTTTGAGGCTAGAAGCTCTGTACGAGGAGGAGTAGAGGCAAACGCAAGACACCTCCTCGGCCTTAGCCATTACAGCTATCAGTTACAGCTAGTTGTTCAGTTATTTCTCCTGTCACCATACACATGTGTATGGTGTAATACAGCTTTAATACAGACGCGTGCCCGTACTGGAATAGGCCCTCTTAAGGGCCTCTTCCAACCGTCTCTTAAGGAGACGGTCGTGTGTGTGATCAGTGGAAGGGAGGATCTTTGCATGAAGTAGATGTACAGTACAGTAGTGTGTGGTAGGAAAGGCTGGGTAGAGAGGTGTGATGTGAGTCTAAATATCTAAGTTAGCTCCATCTGTCACGGCCCCTTCTGGCTCTGTGAGGAGGGCCGTGTCTCGCAACCCGCAGGACAAGAGGCCAAGTGCCAGCAGCAACCGAACAGGACACACGCCCTTTGCCCTCCCTCACAGGGTCCCAGGGCTGATATCCATGTAACTAGAAATACGCTTTGCTCGGGGATAGAAGGACGCTAGAGTCTATCCCAGCATGCTTTGCGTGCGAGGGGTGGCGCACCAGTGGTGCAGAGCTACAGTACCATATGCTGCCCAGACACGCGCCTACTGTACGTGGGCGCTTAGCAGTGTGTACATCGCACGCACGCACGCACACACACACACTGAATAAACTGGTGATCTGTGTATTGCGATATTGATATCACAACACATTACAATTCCACTTATTATTGACGTCTGCCTGTGTGTGTGTGTGTGTATATTTATATATATTTATATATATATAGAGAGAGATATGTCATGTACACTATTATATTTACACGTATGAACTAGAATTTGTATTTAAAGCAAATGCCTACAGAATAACAGGGAGAGAGTGAGGTGGGCCAGGGATGTTTTGGGGGTGTTGCATTATATCACGCTCTGTCAGAATATGTTGCAGTATGTTCCCACTATAAACCTGTGAAAAATCCCTCAACGTGTGAGGAAAAAGGCGGATGAAAGTGAAGAAAGGGTGTCTAAGCTGGCGTGCACGTATTAATATTACATGACCCTCTCTATGTTGATCTACACAGTTCGCCGTGTGTGTGTGTGTGCGTGCGTGTGCGCGCAAAAGACACATCATCGTGACAGAAGGGAGACAGCCGGCCAGAGCAACCCAGCATGACAGCCAGCATGAATGCATACGAGTCTTTGGTCCTCGAACGCCACGATTCATGCTCTCAATAAACAAATAAATTAACGTTTTTCACCCCAGATATGTTTTGACTGAATAATGGCATTTTAACAATATTGCTTCATTTGTAAATGCCTCCCTTAACAATAATTGTTTTGCATACTGCACGTAGATGCCTCAACGTCAAGCTAGTACCTTCTACCTGTATCAAACTGCTGTAGTGTCTGGTTATTGGACATATGGAAGTTAACATTTTTGTTCTTGGAGAATTTATAATTGTGCAACACATTTGTCCAGTCTGAGGAGACCCGTTTAAAATGAACATGGCATGCCAGATGGACTGTTAGACACAAGTCCACCGGGGGAGCCGTCCATCCAAGTTTGAAAAGGGCAGGCACTTCAAAAAAAAATCTTTGCAGTTGATTGGATCTGTCTGTCATTGTTGTTTTCAAGTCGTGTTCGCTGTCGGCACACCTAAGCCCCGCCCCCGTAGCTGTCAGAACGACGCTGATTGGTCAGATTAATTGCTACTCGAATTCAGTCGCAGGGATTTCTTGACTTTCCAGACTGAAAGTTAAACCGAAGGCTAGTTTAAAATACCATCATTTCCGGAAACCAATTTCTGCTAATTACGCAACTGGACAGTTTTCCCGTTCCCCCGACATGGTCCTCCCGATCTCATATCCAACTTGGCCAAACACTTAGCTAGCACCAGACTCGGCTTAAGTAATCACTGCCAATCTCTATCTGACTAAAAGGTTCACAGCTGCTGCAGCATAGCTGCCTCTGCTGATTTGTGTCTGGTGATGAAGGCTGATGAGCAACGCTGAGACGGAACAGAGTGGTTTTGACACGGGCGAATGGGGTTTGGCCGGGTGGGGAAGGGGGGGGGGGCATAGGGGTGCCGAGGGTCCCTGCCAGCGTATGCCGATAGACCAACGTATCGTGACACTTTCTCTACATTTTAATATCTGTTGTTCCTCCCTGCTGTCATTCATTCTCTCCCACGCCATTCTTCTACCTGTATCCACCCACACACAAATACACAGTTGGCGCGCGCGCGCACACACGCACACACGCACACACACACACACACACAGATAGAATGCGTGCGCGCACACACCCACACACACGCGCGTCATCACATCTGCTCATCTGCTTTGATTAATCATGCGGTGGCGCCGCACGCAGAGTGGTTCACTCTCTGAATTTGCATGTGATTTTACGCACATTTGCACACACACACACAGCCACACACACACACATATCCATTCAACACAGCTCTGGGTCAAAGAGCTGCCAAGTGTTTTGTTTCTTTTCCTCCTGCCCGTCAACCTGATCGCATTTACGTTGTCTCTTTCTGATTGGCCGGTGCTAATCATGTCGCCACCCCTACTGATTTGCTCAAGAGGTGGAGGTTTTGAACTGTTATACACTAACATGCAGGGTGCTACTGTATGTAACAAAATTATCTAATAGTTCCATAGTGTAGCGACCTATATTGTCATGTGATGATGTGCGGTGTTATTAACAATACTGAGATGTTAGATAGTATTGCAAGCTAATTGTAAGCTAATACATTTTTTGTCAAATTCACCAAATATCTCCTCGCATTTTGCTGGCTTACCGTTCCCTCTGTGCGTGTTGAAAAAAAGTATCTGATACTTCTACTCAGCCCTGGCTCCCTAAATAGGAATATAAACAAAGTGGCAAACACCGCTCACAAGAACAAAGCCATGTACTGCGCTTTGCTTCCCAATGCGTTTCCGGCGCTGCGGAGGGATATTGTTTTGATTTCAGCTTGAAGTTAGCCAGCATTCTCGACAATAGTTAACCCTGCCTTTAACACAACAGCGTTTGAACAACCTGTAATCAGTAGAGAACAAACACCAAGTTTGCTGAGAGGCCATCTTTCTTTTTTGCATGCAATCTTGAGTTGTTCAGCTATTCATATCAGTTTGGAAACTCTCTTCAAATTTGTTTGTCATAGAGGCGCATGCGAAAAGATGTCATTGAAATCATTAGCAGGTGATTGGGCCACCTTTAGCTGATCATAATTAGACCCACACGAGGACAGATTCGTGTGACACTGGTGGAACTTAATTTGCTGTCGGCAGTCGGCACCAACTGAACTCCACACCTGGACACTAAATGGATGATGGTTCTGTAACCAGCTGTCAAATGGATATCAATCAAGAGTTCCCAGACAAATTGTAGGGGCGTACATTTCTAAATGAAGGTCTGCTATATAAGGATGTTTCTGCCACGCTATCACCTGTAAATGGGAAGCAAAAATTGGTTTGGTAGTTTGTTATGAGAAGCGTATCTATTTTGACAAACATAACAGCACATATGTTGTTATGGCAAAATGTTGTTTCCTTTAACAGTCACAGTGCATCACTACTACACACACAGGTACTTTGCAACATTTCCACATGCAGTACAAACCCTAACAGAAACGATTACGCTTGCCAACCCGTACTAAAATAGATTTTCACAATTTCACATACAATCATATATTTAGTACCATCTCTATTGTTTATTTTCTTCATAAATTCAATAATACAGTTTTATAGTGTGTACCAAGAGTATTCCTAGTAAGCGTCTTTACCACCTGACACCTATTGCGTGTCAGAGAGTGGGTGGTTCCGGTTGGTGGTGACTATTAGTGTTCGAGAGTAGGATAGGAGAAGTTTGTTGGCTTTGTGCATCGGGGTTTATAAAGATTTGTTTGTGAGCGTGTGGGCAAATATGTGGGTCCATGAATTTTGGCATTGGTGTGTGTGTGTGCGTGTGTGTGTAATTCTCCCCCCTGTTGTGCTCACCCTGGTAATGACATATTGCTACAAAATAGAGGACATCATGGGAAGTATACCGGGGCTCTCGTTTAGGCCCATTTGTATGTGAGGTACAGAGACACAGATACCATATTTATAACTTCTTGAATGCATGCATTGTACTTTATTCTTTCATTTTCCCAGCATTATCATACGCAGGGAAGGCAATGTACTTCAGATAAAACCAATGGATAGAAATTCACTGTTACATGCCAGTAATTCTAGCAGATAAATAACCTGCCCTATACAACCGCATGTACTGTACAGGCTTTGCAGTGAGCAGACTATGATTAAACATCCAAAAATATGCACACAAATATGGTGCAACAGCAAAACAACTTTCAGGATTTGATTCAGGAACAGCGTTGCAGTGTCGGGGTAGGTACTACTGCATAAACTCTATTTTGTAAACATTGTACTGTATACCGGTGGGGGGATTGTGCACATGCTTGTTTAGCCTGAATATTCCAATGAGGATCAAAATGTGATTTCCACAGGCATATCATTTTCCGCACCAGACGCCCACCTGCTACAGTGGCTCCCACGGCTCTTGTGATTCATTATAATGCAGCTCAGACAACAAGCCTTTTCCCTAATTGCGTCTTGCGTTTTTATATTCCCTTTATTTATTTAAGAGAAGCCCTTTGGCAAAACTGTAACATTGTAAGCCCCCTTCTTTTAAAAGCGGGAATCAAATGTTTTTTGCGTTAAATATGTTTCGCTGTCTTCGGACGTTTCTGGGATAATACAACATAATTTCTTGGTTTAGCTCCTTGCCGCATTCCTGACATGAATGCCCCCCTCATTTTGCTCAAACTTATGTCCACTGCTGATAAGTCTACTTTCATTTTAAGGTGGACACCTGGCATGAGCGCCATTTACAAGCGCTAAGATTGGAAACATTGTCTGCACCCTAAGCAGCATGTTACGTTGGGAAGAAAAATGAGAAGCTGTAGATACGGGGCCGTGAACTTCTCATAACAATGATCTACCAGTTGTGTCTGTGAATTTGGAACACTGGATTGAAGCCCGGCTCCATTTTTTTTCCTCATTTTGCTTGACCCTCGGCCAGCATACTAAATAACGAACAAGACTTTAGTAGGGCAAAAGCTCCAGTTACATCACAATCCTGTTATGTGTTTTTCATGGCAATAACCATAAACCTTTTGTGGTTTAGGTACAGTACAGTTTATCATTAAGACACCTACTGTAGAAAATGCCAGAAAGCTTGTGTTCACCACCTTTTTGTAAGAGCTATAACCTTGTCAATTATGGCTTCGTTTGAAAGTATTTATACATTGAAATTACTCCATAAATCTATGCGCCCTTCTTGCTGAAAGGAATGTTGGCCCTTGAACAATTCTGTTTACACCCCTACTAACTGCAAATGCTGCGCATGGGGTTAGAGTTATGGGAATGCATTCATGACCTCGCTGGCAGAGAGAAATACAGTGCTATCGTGTTGCCAACAATCTCGCTGGCTGTATACGCTTTTCTCTACTGTTGTGTCCATCATTTGTTCTCCTGTAAGCAGGTAATCTGTCTATCTTCCCCACTCTTTCACTCTCTCGTCATCTCTCCGTCAATCGACTTGTCTGTCTGCACGGCTGCTCTCCGTGCCCGTATGTGGGCTTTACTGATCGATGGAACCTTCCAGTAACACTCTGTTACTGTTAATCCTGTTAATCACACACGCCCGGCCCTTAGTCATATTACTTTCTCAAAGGGCTGTACAGCTGACATTTCACATGGAAACAAACAACACCGCCTAATCCTGCTCCTTCCCCCGATCAAGGAAAAACTTCCATTAAAAACCCCATAGGGGAAAAAGGAAAGAAGAAACCTTGGGAATGGACCACAGAGGGAGGAATCCACCCTTCCAGGACGGTTAGGATGCAATAGGTGTCGACACGTGAATTAGCAACGTGAATTAGCAATTAAATATTGAACGAAATGTATCGCGTTGTGTATTAAATCACAGCTAACACTGCAGTAAATAATAGCTAAAACGTTTATCTCTCTCTCTCTCTCTTCCTCCCTCTCTCCCTCTCCCCCTCCCCCCTCCACCATCATCCTCCAGGCAACTCCCCGTCCGAGGAGTCGGAGGAGCGCGACAAGGAGCCTCGGACCCTGACCTTCCCGGCGTACATCGCCAGCCTGCTGGACACAGGCTCCAAGCGCATGGTGGCCGGCGTGCGCATGGAGTGCTCCAGCCAGGGCCAGTGCCCACGCTCCTGCCATCTGTGCCACATGAGCCCTGGGGCGGCCGGCGGGCGCCAGCAGTCGGAGCCCGTCCTGCTGCAGATCACCAAGGCAGCGCCCATCTACGAGCTGGTGTCCAACAATGAGACCTATCAGGTACTGTGTGTGTGTGTGTGATGCATCTTCATTACTGTGGTCAGAGGTCAGAAGCTCTTGTTATCACAGTACTAATAAACGAATAAAGGGCCAATAAGTCCGTAGTTATTTTTAGGTGTCAGTATACAGAACTATACTGACACCTGCTGGCTAGATGTAGGATAAACCAGCTTATTCTGTACCTACAGTGCATGAGTAAACATAATTCATTCCTTTTTTTATCTTATATTATTTTTTGGTGTTGAAGGGGGGGGAAAGTGTGGGGGGGTGTTGAATCTTCACACCGACATCGCCTTAACTGTTTATCTGTTCAATGCTGCAATGTTTGTGAGTGTGTCTGTTTAGCCAAAATGTCGATGCCGGGTCCCGCAGTAAAGATATCAATACAGTGTTATGGTCCCTCTGGAACATACTGTGTAGAGTTATCGTCCTTGGGCTTTACATTGCTGCGGTACAGCTAGTGCTATTGACGTAGGTTTGTACACAGCGGTGCTCTCTTGTAAAAGAAACAAGAAACCGCTGGCACGTTTTATAGCACAATATGACACGTTGGGGGGGGGGGGGTTACTCTACATCCAGCACACGTTTAGACATTGTCAGGGTTACATAACACATGAACAGACCGATCCCAAGCCCTGCCCCTTTTACCTGTCCAACCTAGTTACCGTAACTAGGTTGGACAGCATAGTAGGCTATTATAGGAAAACAGACTGTTTTCAACTGTTGGACGGTGGGGCCTGGGATCGGTCAGTAGTCTTGGGTGGTACTGTGGGTTTCCTGTCTTACAATGTCTCTCTCTCTTCCCATTCTCCTCTGTTTCCTCCAGGCTCTTCAGGAAGCTATGATGAGCATGCTGTGGTGCTCTGGGAAGGGAGATGTCATCGATGACTGGTGCCGGTGTGATTCCAGCGCCTTTGGCACAGATGGTCTGCCAACATGTGCCCCGCTTCCCCAACCCATGTTAGTGACCCACGTCAATACCAAAACACTGCAAAATGCCCACTGGCTGATTCAACATAGATAACCTTCAGAAGTAACTAAATTAAGCGAAGACAGGGCGGTGATGCTGAATACAGTAATGGCAGCAAAATGATATATATGTTTTTATTTACTCTCAAAACCCCCAATCTATATCTCTCTTTTGCTTGTTGCCAGGCTAAAGCTTTCGCACACCTACGAGCCTAGCAGTTCATTGGTCATCATGGAATGGAACCACAGTGAGCCACCAATCGGGGTTCGGATTGTTGATTACCTCATCAGCCAAGAGAAGGTGACAGAGAGGACCGACCATTCCAAAGTTGAAACAGGTAAGTGGTTACACATAAAGTTAAGGGGTTGATACTGTAACTACACCATGATATTACCGTAATGTCCCGGCTATTAATCGCGGTTAATACATTGATTTTGCAGCTCTGAGGCTAATACTCAGGTGTGGTCTATACACGTGGTTATAAACCTAGCCTACTTTATTTATGAATGAATACATGTGGTGAATATGATATGCATGTAATTTGTGCATATTTCTTAAAGCGTTTAAAAATAATACCAACTTTAGGCTATGTCCAATAAACATGTCAGCGTATTTCGCGCATTCTTTGTCTGGTATGGTCTGGTGTAGGCTACGGTAAAATATTGAAAGAAATTATCATTTTATGACAATCCTGTCACTGTGTCAGTTGGTTCGTCTGTGTTGCTTGCTATCTTACATGCCTACAAATCAAGAAGCATAGAACTATAGTCAAGAAGGCTAATGTGTGTCTCGCCGCGCCACCACTGTTTGCTGTTTGCTATTTGTTGGCGATTTGGCTTGTTAATAACCGAGATAGTAACCTACCGGTATATTGAAGTGATTGTTGTCCAACCTTTTTTTTTTAAAGAAAACACTAATGCCAGGGACACACTACAGGATAATTTGCACGATTTCCCCCTTGCGATGTCGGTCAGCATTGGACCGATTTGTTGATGGTTATACCGATCGATTAGAACATATTTTCAACTGTCGTTAGCTGTGTGGTCTCTTACGTTTTGTGAATTGGTAAGATCGTCTAGTGTGTACCCAGCTTCAACCTCTATATCCTTCATGTTAGTTGTGGCAGTATTCTGCAGCCAGATGAGCAGGTGAATGTGTCCGTGTGTATGTGTGTGCACGCGTGCACGCTCGCATTGGTGTGGTTAATATAGATGTATTTCAAAAGATTCCCACAAGATGGTGATCAGCTGTAACAAAGTTGATATAGGGCTTGTACAAGTTTTACTGGTATAAAAAATTAAGAGTGTATTCTGGCAGAACTAGAGGTATCTGTTGAACAGGTCAGAAAGATTTCTGCACTGTTCTTGAGGCAAAGATGAGACGTGGTGCAGATGATGGTAGAATGGAGATATAGCTGGAAAAGCTCATTTAATAAATTATGTTGTAAATGGGGTGCCTCGGTTCACTACCCAGCATATGTCCTGTTCCCTGTGTATCCTCTCGTCTTAGCTCTGTGTGTGTGCGTGTACTATAGTGATCCTGCGATGCACTGGTGTCCAGGGATTAGTCAGCCTCACAGCCTATGTCTGTCTTAGACTTCCTGACCCTGAACAGACGTGAATGGGTAAAAAGTATTGATGGATAGACGGAACAAGACCATAGCCTGTCAATGTTGACCCTGCAGGTCTATATAAATAATGTTTTGCTTTCCCTAAAGTTAACATAAGTCTTTCAGTGCCGTGTTCCACATTAAAATATTTCAGTGCGGTGTCATAACAAACTTAGTGTTATGGTTCTTTGAATGGTCTAGGTAGTTTCTCTATGTGTCCTTCTAGTCTATTTTAGTGTCTCACTGTTATCCCTACATGGGTCCGGTATAGCTACGCTTTAATGATTTGGGGGTCAATCTTTCTTTACCTCTTTTTACATTTAGTCTCAACAGCATAAAACAGCAAAATCATTAGTAGCAACAGTAATTTGTATTTGGAACTGTATACTACATAACATGGAGATGCTAATTTGGCCAAAGAAGTAAAAATAAGTCAAAAGCAGGGCAGTTTATTTCAGCATTAATTGCACATTCCATTAGAGAGAATGCTTTCCCAAGTAATGGTGTTGCTTGTAGCGTATGCTGAACAGAATATATTGCATTAGTCACTACAATTGGGGTCATTCATCTGTATACTGTATTTATAAAAAGAGAAATGAAGGCTATTATGACGCCGATATGCTTTGTATTCAAATGGAGTTCTGTTCATGCTTAAAATAGCAACAACATGCATTTTTTTTTTTAATTTAAAGGTGAAGTATGTAATCTTGAGAAAAAGCTGTTATTTAGCTTGATTTTGTGCTACCCCTTGCTTCAAGCATCATTAAAAGTACACGTGAGCGTGCACTGACTAGGCCTTTAATCTAAGCTTGCTAAATCAGCGTAGTTTTACCAGGCAGTATGAACTGTACGCACTACATCACAGCTGTATTTGTTTCTCAGCCTTGGGAAACAAAAACTTAGTTGCAACATACATTTGTATAGGCAGGTCTGTGACTCAGCAGGAACTATTGCAGTTTCTGTTATGGATTATCTCATTACTGCTAAAATAACTTGCCCTTTTTCACCTACACTTCTATTCATCAAGAGGGAGAAAATTAGAAGCCGTTGTTGAGGTGATGGAACTCACACAAAGAATAGAGGTGGAGTTGAAACAAACCATTTGATTTCCTTATAGCCTACTTTGTATGGTGTGGCTCATTATGGTGTGTTATTACCACTAATATTTACATTAACACCAATGGCACAAAATAATACTTTTATAGAAACAAGTATTTGCTGGCTGTGAGAGCGTCACACTTTTCCGAGCCATCTGACAACACACTTGTTCTTTAACGTCACGTAATAACAATAAATGTGACGCATGTATTTAAAGTTTAGTCTCTTGCCTGTGACATATCACGCCCCGGGTCACTCCCATTCTATTAATACTAGCATCAAAAACAATGTGCAGACATTCCTTGCCGAAGAGGCATAATCCATCATTGCAAAATAGAAGCGGAGGACGAATATATCAGACCTTAGTTGTTCACTAGTGGCTGTTGCCTCGAGCTTTGTTATGCTTGCTCTCAACTGTCTGACATAAATAACAGTGCACGGCTGAAAATAGCCAAAGTGGAAAGGCATTAGTAATGCCTTTTAGTTACCTCCACCTTTGGAATTGACATAGCACCTCAAATATTCAGTCTAGTGCATTTTATTCTAAGGTGTTATGGGAATAAGTGTAAAGAGTAACATGCGCAAATTGTATTTGAACAATGAGTGCTCACATGCTTTGAGTTTGTTTTTTATTTTTACTGGACACATTTTCTAGACCAACAGTTATAATATACCTAAATGAGTGAAATATTGTGAACATGGTAATGTCATTAATTAATTAATTGAAAAACATTTGGACAATACTGACCAGACACTCCCCACCCCTTCAGTGAAGATGAACTATTATATTTATTACATTCTAAATGTTTTAATGTTAGGCAACATGCGAGAATAGCTCGTCCTTCATTTAAACACACATTTTTGTGGAGATACAGTGTGTTATGCAAGTACACTGTAAAATGAATCATACGTATAGTTCTAATTTCCAATTAGAGTCATTTGGTACTTTATCTCCCTTGTTGCTCTTGTTTTTAACATGCCCTCTTGGTTGGCTTTCTGACTGGCAATGTGAAGATAAGGCAGAGACTTAGATTACAATCAAATTTGTTTTATTTTTTTCCTGCCCAGATACATTTTGGCTAAATGGCATGTTGACGGATTTAATAATTAGTCCAGACAACACCACTGACCTGAGCCTTATACGCTGTAGTGTGTCAGTACTGTAGGTGAATGACTGCTGTGCTCCACACAGCCTTCACTGGGGGACATCAAGCTGTGAAATAAGAGGGCAGGGAATTGCCTGTGTCCTAGATATATGGGCATGGCACCGACCACCTAGGAGAGAGGGGGGAGGGGGAGAAACATCTGAGGTGCGTTCAGAATTGGTGAACGTTTGCGAACGTTTGCAAACATGTTTGAACAGTTTTCCGTTTGCACTGTGTTCGTCACGAACGTTTGCGAACAAAAGCAAACGGTTTGAGGAGGTAGTTCTCAGCGAACACACGTTGAAGCTGGACGAAGGGTGACAGTTAAAATCTAGAATATTTGGGACGTTTACACAACTCGTTCAAAATTAAAGTTCAAAGCAAACATGTTTGCCACGAACATTCGCCACTGTTCGCCAATTCTGAACGCACCTCTGTACTCTTGGTCTGGACGCACTGAGAGAGAGAGAGAGAGAGAGAGAGAGAGAGAGAGAGAGAGAGAGAGAGAGAGAGAGAGAGAGAGAGAGAGAGAGAGATGACATTGACCAAGTAATTTCAGTGTTGTTGAATCTAATATACTGTAGTTACCGTGGCCTGTCACTTTGTTATCACAGACATTCACCCATAGGCGCTAACAGCTACATCTCACTCCTCCTGTATTAGCATGATAACCTGTGAGTGACCTGTAACCTGTGATAACAGTGAGTGACCAGTGACACGCACGCACACACACACACATTAACACAGGTCACACCTGTCCAGTTTTTCATTTCCGTTTTTGTGTGACCACACCCTTAGCAAAAAATAAATAAGAGGGCGGAGCTTATCAGTGTGATTGGTCTGGAATCATGGGAGTACACTGGGCAGGTAGAGAGAAGTGCAGGCCACAATGCACTCGCAGGCACGTCTGTGTGTTGTGACTCATACGGGAGACAAATGTCTTTAACCCTGGTCCTGGGAACCCACCGTCTTGCATGTTTTAAATGTCTCCCTGCTCCAACATGCTTGATTCACGAGCGGGTCCACAGGTTTCTGCCGAGCTAGATGACGACCCTTTAATTAGAGTCAGGTGTGTTGGAGACATCTAAAACAGTGGGTCCCCTGTAGACCAGGGTTGAATACCCACGTAGTAAGATAAAAATGTATATGTTAGCTGTATTGTGGTGGAATCACAACATCGATATCTATGTTGAAACTCAAACAAAGCCTTTGAAAAGATATGAAACTTTTCTCCTCCTAATGAATTGTGTGTCAGTGTGAAAGTTTGGTAAAGCCCACGGCTCCAGCTCTACAACGCTCTTGGCATTAGCTTCGAGAGAGCCATAAATTAGCGGCTGTGATGAATGAATTGCTGTTGTGGTCAGCGTACCCCAGTTAATGATGGGCTGAGTTGAACAGGAGCGAAGTGATATTGACCAAAACGGGATGCCTGGCCTGAAATAACTGACAGGACAAATCCATCAATGAGAACGTTTAGATGCGTTTTGTACATTTTGCGGACATTCACCAGGGAGGGGATATGTTGATGGATAGCATGAAGTCATGACAAACTCCTGCCTCATGACATCGACCTGTCTCAGCATCGCCTCTGGATTGTCTCTTTCCATATTACACTATTGACATTTCATCCCTTCTCACATTTCATAAGATGGTTGCTGGCTTTTGTGCAATGGTGTAACCTTTTTTTTCATGTTTTCTTCTCACTGACAATACAATGTGCCTTTTATTTTTATTTTTTATCCCTTATTTATGATGGTCATTTCCACCCCGGG
>JAODUK010023245.1:0-24868 GCA_027564635.1 Typhlichthys eigenmanni
CTCTCTCTCTCTCTCTCTCTCTCTCTCTCTCTCTCTCTCTCTCTCTCTCTCTCTTTCTCTCTCTCTCTCTCTCTCTCACTCTCTCTGTTTCTCTCTCTCTCTTAATTCAATATAGCATGCTTTATTGGGAAGATAGAATAGGATAATACTGAATTTAGCCCAGAGGGTGAAGTACAGTAACATGATAACTCAACATATTTCTTCCCTTACCATTATCAACAAGGTGGAAATGTTGTTTGCTTTATTGTATTGTTTTATTGCGCTATACAGTCGTACATTATCAACACTAACAAAAACATCAATGAACTCCAAAATTGTGTTGTGTTAGAACAATTATCAAATTATATTGTCTATGTGAGATAAAACTGAAATCACTATATTGTCCTTGTGTGTGTTTGGGAGTTTAGTGATATGTTGGGTCAATGGTAATAGTAACAGCATAGGGTCTATGCTGAAGTGTGAACCTGACCAGGAATCTGATAAATATTCTTTGTTGTCACAGGTGGGTCTCTGTGGCCATTGGTCTCTCTCTATTTATTATTCATAGGATATTCATAGAGTGTGTACATAATATATACTGTAGCTAATTGAATATATCGGGTCATCTAGCTACTAGCTAGATTCCTAGATAGATAGCCATACATTAGCATAACTGTATGCTTATGAAAGACATCTGTCTTTGGCACATCTGTTAAAATCTTCCGTATGGGAGGTGATCTCATCAATGCAGAGTTTGGATCTTTGTTGTTTTTTTTTTTGCTGTGATGGTCACATTTTTACTCATCACTCTCAATATCCCCCAGTAGTCAGTCATCCATTCATCCATCCTCATCCGCTTAGTCAGGTCCCATAGTGAGGTCGCGGGGCCAGCAGCTCCAGCAGGGGACCCCTCTTTCCCGAGCCACATTAACCAGCTCTGACTCGGGGATCCCGAGGCGTTCCCAGGCCAAAGTGGAGATATAATATCTCCACCTAGTCCTGGGTCTTCCCCGACGCCTCCTCCCAGCTGGACGTGCCTGGAACACCTCCCTAGGGAGACGCCCAGGGGGGCATCCTTACCAGATGCTCATACCACCTTAACTGGCTCCTTTCTACGCAAAGGAGCAGTGGCTCTACTCTGAGTTCCTCACGGATGGCCAAGCTTCTCACCCTATCTCTAAGGGAGATGCCCTCTACCCTCCTGAGAAAACCCATTTTGGCCGCTTGTACTCATGATCTAGTTCATGCAGTCATGACCCACCCTTCATGACCTTAGGTGAAGGTAGGTACGAAAATTGCCCAGAATATCGAGAGCTTTCGAATTTCCATGGTTATTGACGATAAACCCCCATCAGCCTCCAGTTCTTCCTTTACCATAGAGGTCGTGTTAGTTGGATTCGGGAGTTCATCAAAGTGTTCCTTCCACCGTCCAATTACCTCCTCAGTTGAGGTCAACAGCGTCGCATCCTTACTGTACACAGCTTGGATGGTTCCCCGTTTCCCCCTCCTGAGGTGGTGGATGGTTTTCCAGAAAAAACTTTGTTCCGACCAAAAGTCCTTCTTCACGCCTTCTCCAAACTTCTCCCATGCCCGCTATTTTGCCTCTTTCACAGCAGAGGATGCAACACTTTGTGCCTGTCGGTACTTTGCAACCGGCTCCGGAGTCCTCTGGGACAACATATCCCAGAAGACCTCCTTCTTCAGTCGGACATCTTCCCTGACCACCTGTGTCCACCATGGTGTTCGAGAGTTACCCCTACCCCTTGAGGCCCCTAAGACCTTGAGACCACAGCTCTCTCCCCTGCAGCTTCAGCAATGGAAGCTTTGAACTTTGCCCACTCAGGTTCAATGTCCCCAAACTCCACAGCGGTGCAAGAGAAGCTCCACTACAGTTCACCCGCACTACACGTTTGAGTCTTCCCCCACCCCTTGACCCAACTCACCACCAGATGGTGATCAGTTGACATCTCTGCCCCTCTCTTCAAAACATGCGGCTACAGATCAGATGATACGATCAGAAAATCGATCATCGACCTTCGGCCTAGGGTGTTCTGGTACCACGTACACTTATGAGCATCCTTATGTTCGAACATGGTGTTTGTTATAGACAAGTAGTAGCAGTAGTGAGTCATTGCACTTAAAAATGAAACTTGAAATGGAGTGGACAATATGAAGCAGATACCTGAAACAGACGCAGGTATCAATTACTGTAAATAATTCACCATATCGCATTTGGAGTAGAGTCTTCATTAAGCTTTATTTTAATCCTTTGCTATCCCTTATCAAAGTGCCATATAGACTGTTCACAGCATCCAGACAATCAGGTAGGACAGTGGTGTCAGCCTGGGGTACTATTTATCATTTAAAAACTCAACAATAAGTTAAGTTGGAGCCCTGCCTGCCCAGTATGTCTGGCGGGTTAGTGTTCAGAGGTACTTCTGTGCCGTAGTAGTAGCACTTTGTGGGCCTTTGTGTTGAGCAGTCATTTCCCAGAGAGCGGACTGATTTAGGGCTTACTTGTACACATCTGTAAAGTGTGCTGCACTAACCTCGCTCGCCCTCTCTCTCTCTCTCTCCTATTCTTCGTCCGTGCTTGATTCGCTCCCAGCTGGAGTTGGCTGGCTCTCTGACCCCAGGGCTGCAGTAGGCCTGGCCAAGGTGTTTTTCTTGGCCATTCTCGTTGGCTGAGCTGGCCAGGAGTGCAGGATGATACAGCGTGTGTGCGTGCGTGTGTGTGTGCATGTGCGAGACGTTTTGTATGACTTGGTGTGCTGTATATGGCATTTGCAAAGACACATTTGTATTTTTGTGCACATGTGTGTATTAATCCACACGTTATACATCACTGCCAAACTCTTTTACCAAATGTTTTGGGGTATAGCATTTAATATAGCAATATAATATGTACCCTGGCTGCCAGCCATTTGGTCTTCTAGACTAACAGTATGACTTGATATGCATATTGACTTTTATGTTAAATCAGTAAAGTTATTTTGTTTTTGTTAACAATTTAAAGTACACTGATCCACAAATCGATACTTGGTACATATGGTACACATTCATGGTTATAGTGCAGAGGAGCTGAGGCGCAACATGTATACAGTCAAAATGTCATTTGGCTAATACCTGAAAATGTGAACAGTGGGCGGAACAGGAGATAAGACGGAGAAACAGGAAAGCTGCTCAACGTGAGAAAACAATTGTGAGATTCTGTCCTTTCCCAGGACAACGGCTGAGGGCAGATGAAAGGGTCAATGAGAGACCGGATAAGACAGCAGATGGAGAAAGGCAGAGAGCGAGAGTTGGTTTAAGGAAGCCTTGTGGTTTGAGACGGAACAGTTTATCCACAGAATATCTTCTTGGCTCCGGCATCTAAGCATGGTCAAAATACAGAGGATCAGACCATGTGTGTCCTGCCTTAGGTGCTTTCTACTATACAAAGACCAAAGCCCTCCTCTCATCCAATAGCCTACCTACCGTTCATATTCAGTAAGTTAATTTCGCATGGGTAAGCCAGTTTCCCAACCCCCCACCCCCCACCCACCCCCAGACTGTATACTGGGGGAGATATGTGAGGAGATATTTGGTGAATTTGATAAAAAGTATATCACAATTAGCTTGCGATAGCTGACTATACATTTAACTTCAGCATAGCATTGACCCGGTTCTAATCGACGAATTGATGCAAACAGATCCCTTATACATGTCTTCTAATAGTGACTACCACTCAACAGGCTGTTTGACCCTTGTTTGACTCTAGCTGTGGGTCAGACGCTGGTCACTGGGAATGTAATGCAGTTATCACAGCAGCCTTGCTACAGCTAACAGCTCAATCAAGTTAGCCCCTCTGTCAGATCAGTTGAAGGTCAAAATGTCAAGCTAAAGGTTGGCTAACTCAGAGCTTTGCTGCATGTGGTTTCAGTCCTATATTAATAACATGGCCATGGTAAATACACACTGGTATGTGTAGGAAGCTATAATGTAGACAAAAAAACAAAACAACAACACAAAATAGATCTTTAGTGCATTGGCAGCATCATTTTTGGGGGGAGGGTTATTGTGCATCCCCTCTTTAAAGGCAGAGTTAGTCATTCTCGGGAACACCTGCTAACTTCGAGCTCAAATTCAAACAATAGTCCTCCGCGGCCTTCCACTGTGCTGTCCCACGCATTGTGAAGCAAAGCGTAGTACTACGGCTTTGTTGATGTGAGCGGAGTTGCCCATTGTTTATGATCCTATTTCTGGAGCCAGGTCTGTGTAGAAGTATCTGATTATTTTTTCAGCACACACAGAAAATGAATGGTAAGCTAGTGAAATGCAAGGAGATATTTGGTGAATTTGCCAAAAAGTGTATTAGCTTACAATTAGCTTACAATAGCTGACTATACCTTTAAGGCCTTCTCCTGCATGGGCCTCGGGGGAAGGCTTGAGTATAGCTGGATAAGGCTGGCCTCGTTTCAGCTAGGCTAGTGTGTAAATACAGTATGTCAGTCTATTTTTGGACCTATATTTATATGGATTGGGTGCATATTTGTATGTTTCTTTTCTAGTTTGTGTGCATCTGAATAATAGTCTATGTTAGTGAGAGAGAGGGAGAGAGAGAGAGAGAGAGAGAGAGAGAGAGAGAGAGAGAGAGAGAGAGAGAGAGAGCATTTGAGGTGGAGCGAGCACGACATTGGCCTGTTAGTGGTCTTCTCTCTGTGTCCTGCCCTGCGGTTCACCCTGGCAGAAGGGAGTCTATAGTACTGCTGTGACTGTTTTAGTGCACCGGCACTATGGGACTACATATTCTCGGCCTGTTTCTTTTGATGTTCACAGTCACATTACACTGGCGAACACACACACACACACACACACACACACACACACACACACACACACACGCAAAGCATACTGAGAAAGACAAAATCCATGTCCTCTAGGCGAGGCATTGGACAGAGAAACATAGATAATACTGTGCACGCACGCAGAGAGCACAAGAGAAACACATGGATTATAGCACACCAGCTGCACGCTGGCTTATCTGCTTTGTACGAAGGGGAACATAGCCAGATGTAAACTGAAAGCGTGTTATCTTTTATTATTATCAGCCCCCCCCCACCCCCTTCCTCCGGGGGGTACGTACAGGTACACACATGAGCACAGTAGGTAATGTGTGTAATGAGTAGAGAGCGAGTGGGTAGCTGTTAACCCTGCGCAAGATGGGAAATTATAATTATCGTGTTCACACTGAAGCAACTCTCTCCGACTGCTTTTAATGGCGTGGATAAAGGTCTCCAGGGCACATTAGAGCAGATTGCCTTCACTGTCCTCAATGGCTTGTGGTGCCAATGTTGCATATTTACAATAAACCAATCAATTAATCTCTCTCTCTCTCTCTCTCTCTCTCTCTCTCTCTCTTTCTCTCTCTCTGGGGAAGGGTTGTGTGCACGCACGCGTGTGTGTGTGTGTGTGTGTGGGAGGGAAGGACGGACCATTTTCTGTAATTCCAAGAAAACAGGTGGCATTCCCTCCCATATTGTCACTGACACATTTGTGTACTTTAATGAGTGACGTGAGCACATTAGGTCAGACATGCACACCCACACACATGCACGCACACACACATGCACACCCACACGCATGCACGCATTTAAGGTCAATGTAGGCGAGAATGGCACAGCTGACCCTTTGACCCTAAAGGCCAACTCCTATTGAGCCATTGAGCTCACACGTGCACACAGACGCACACACACCCGCGTGCCGACCCCAAAACCTGGAGAAAAAGAATGTGAAAATCAGATACATTCAAGTTAATCCCTTTGGAATACAATACTCAATCCTGCTAGTTTATGTGTTTAATTCATCATTTTAGATAATTGAAATAGGCTACTCATTTTAATTAGCATCAGCCTCCAACTTTGCTTAAAGCTGCTGTAGTTATTACAAGCTAATATAGAGCTAGATAAACAATAAAATAAATTAGTTATTACAAGCTAATATAAAGCTAGTTAAACAATAAAATAAATTAGTTATTACAAGCTAATATAGAGCTAGATAAACGATACAATAAATTAGTTATTACAAGCTAATATAGAGCTAGTTAAACAATAAAATCCACTTGTGGGTCTACCATACTGAAGCGCCATAGACAAACCCGTTGTAGTTGTGTGCACATTAATTTGATTGAAAGGAAAGATAGACCAGGCTAGATAGTCCCTGATTTATAGAGAGACGGGGGCTATTAACCAGAGCAGATATCCTCACAGAGCATTTGACTCACTGATAGCCACGGATGTCTGTGGCATTTCTAAGACATAACATTAAACGGTTCTAAGATCCTACACCTAGAGCATCTACTGTATTGTTAGTTCACGTATTAATGTAGGATATTGAGAAATACAATGACAGTGAAACATAAATGTTTATAGAAAGAAAGCAGGCCCCAATAAGCCTGGAAATCCACATCTCGGGAAGGCATGTCGCCACGCAGAATGGGAGCCTCTGTCTCGATCAGATTAGCACTGTAAACGGCGTGATTTAGTTTGCATTGCAAACATGTCTGTAAAATGTATGAATAATGTGGGTACAATTATACACAAGCCAATCTGTGACAACCATCATTACACTTGTGCTTTGCTAGATTTATTGTGTTCCCTGCCCTAGAAAAAAATATATAGGTAGCACAATAAGCTATAGGCTCCCATCTGCCATGTGACCATCACACCCACGACCAAGGCTCTGCCTCAGGCCTGTGATATGAGGAATCAATGTGTCTCTGAATAGTATTTATTTTAAATTTATTACACTACGTGTTGGTTTTAGCTCTTTTTATAGGATGAAGTTACCTTTAGGCAATGGTAGTTTTGACAAGGTAACTCTATACTAGCTGCGTGAGGAAGTCATATACTGTGGCCTACTGTTCAGTTGACTTTTTCCTCATTAAACGCTTGTTAAAAGCTATTGTTATATTTCGATATATACCAGCTGCAGTTGCTATATCATTTTTCAAACCAGCTATAATCTGAAAAATAGAACTGGTCATTTAAAGGATGGTGAACACACTGTGGCTTGTGCACTGACATACCAAAATGTACCTACTATGTAATGTGTTTGGCAGAGGGCTGTTGTTCATTCTTTACTGTTGTGGCCAAAAGCGACCAACAGGGCTTTGACGTCCCCAAGGCCTAGTCCAGGCACGGATGTGAGTTAATAGGTGGATGTGGCTCTGTAGGGGCACTGTTTGGGTTTAGTGGAGGAGAGCTTTCCATTTAGACGTGCTAAGCTCTACTGTGTATTGGACATGCAGTTAATGTTGGTCTATATTCCAAATGTTGTCTTCTCTTTTATTAGGAGGCTCCTCTAACGTGGTTTTGGTTGAGAAAGTCAACATAGACGCCTCCTCCAGCTGCATCTCGACATCTGTCGGCGTGATAGAGCGTTCAAATTAATGTTATTGATCTCCGTGCTGTCCTCTCGCAGATGGTCTTGGGAGGCTGGCTGGTTACTATGACAACCGTTCACACATGCAGACACTAGCAAAAAAAACAATGGGTGTCTGTCCCAACATCATTGACAGTTCAAAAAGCCCACAGATTGACACTATTGCTTTTAACCGATGGCTGAGGGAAGATGATTAACATTTGTGCTTCCCTACAAATAATGTTGTAGTCTCTCATTGTGCCTCCTCATCTATCTCTTTCAGTGCAGACATGCTTTAAACAGAAAAATACAAATTGGAAACAATATACAGAAACACTCAAATTCCAAGTGCCCACTGACAATTACGTAGAAACCAAAACACCCGTTAAAAAGGACAAAGTCCTGCGGCATCCCAGTTGAACCTCTACGGGGAGCAGAAAAGGGCAAAACAGATTCCCTCTTCTGTTCTGTGTTTTTACTGGGTAAGCCAATGACCAAAATTAAATGACCAAAGTTATATATACACACAGAACGACATCCAACCGGGAGAATTCCTCAAGCTGAGATGCAGATGCAGCAGCCGAAAAGCGAGCTGTTGATTTAGCGCTTGTGTTCCGGGATCTGAAATTAGCCCTGTTGGGACAGTCACTCTGTCTGTCTGTCTGTCTGTCTGTCTGTCAATCATTGTGTCAAACCCTTCTGCTAGCTCGTCTGAGAGCACTCTGCTGCCTGGAGGTCTATCGCCACAACTTGCTAATTACTGTTTTCCATCATCTCTGGAGCATAATTGCAACGGGACGACAATGGGAGATAATCATTGCTCACGTCATACTCAATTATGGAGCTTATGTGAATCAAAGAAAACGAAAGATTTCTTTCCACATATTTTCTTTTTCGGCTTGCCTCTGTTGGAGTCTGATCCTGGCAGAGTTTAGCTAGCTGCAGCTGTTTCTTCGCTGTTCAAGAGACATATAAACAGTTGTCACAGAGATTGTTTTAATCACACTGCATCAACAATAGCATGCCAGCGTTAAGCCTCATTTAACACAATCTTCTGGCAATTTGATTTTGGAATAAAGGAGAACTCAGTAAAGCTTTCGCGGTGATCCATATCTTCAATAACTTTTGCTCTTCTTATTCAGAAGATGAACACCATAATTGCAAAGCTGTGCAATCCCCACCTCTATACATTGCGTTTAGACCAGTGGTCCCACTCAGGTGTCCTTTAGGAGAAGCAGACATGTGTTCTACTCTCTGCTTAATGGACCCACGCAGGTGTTTAATCAGTTTACGACCCAGGAGTATCTGGGTGGAGCTGTTCTATAAATGTAATGAGGTCAGCAGGCTGCATAGGCCCATAATTATAATGAATAAACCAATCACAATGCATTTGTTGGGTGTCCCTACATGAACAGGTGGAACATAATTGATTTGGGGAGATCCATCATAGTGTAAGTTTACAAAGGCTTTTTAAAGTGTGCTAGTTGAAGGTATAGTCACTAGCTAATTGTAAGATAATACACTTTTTATCAAATTCATCAAACATTTCGCTATATTACCGTCCTCTGTGCGTGTTGATAAAATAATCTGAAACTTCTAAACAGCCCTGTAAATAGGAACATAAACAACAACAATGCTCACAACAATAAAGCCGTAGTACTACATTTTGCTTCACAATGCGTTTCAATGCGTGCGGAGAGATATTGTATTTATTTGAGCTCAAAGTTAGCAAGTGTTCTCGCCTTTAAGAGACGATTAAAAAGGTGAAATCACCTAGTGTAGTAAAACCTACATGCTGATGTTTTAGACCATAAACAACAGGAGCCCCAGGGTTGTAAAAAATATAATTTCACTTGTAAAGTTGTGTCTGCAGGTGGGGCAGCCTAACACTCACCTCTCACCTTTGACACTTGACCTCAATTTCCGCACTAGCTTTCATCTTCTGACGTCCTCAGAACATCACAGTAATGCTAATTTTTCCAACAAACTGCAGCCTATGTGTGGTTGGTTATATGCACACACAGACATGCTTAAACAGATATAAATATTTAACACTAAAGTGCAGATAGGGGTGATTTATGTGTTGATTAAGGTGACTGTCAGTCACAGTGAATCCTCTGTGGGATTCACTTTAAGATGGATTTTCAATATGGACTATGGAATAGGGAGGCACGCACACACACACACACACACACACACACACGTAGGGATGTACATTCATCAATATTCCCTCAGGGTTTTACTAGAGATTGGATTGCCACCAACCCACCACCTACATCCCTTTATCACACTAGTCTATTGCTATATTTACTCCACCCATGCATCCATCTATTGCTATTACTTGCTTTCTATCTTGCTGACCATAGCTTTAACCTCCATTTTATACTTCTTGTCTTGATGCCCTAGCTTTTATGGCATTTGTACACCAAACCTGTCTGTTTTGTCATTTTGCGGCAGTCTAGTGTTTGAGTTTCAGTTGATGACAGTTTCAGTTGATGACAAATCTTTAGATCTTTATCCTTAGGTAAAACACTATGCTTTTAACTCTGAAGATTTTACCATTAGGTGAGAAAGTTAGTGTTAATATATGTTACTTCCACATGCAGACCATAGCAACTCTTTCCCACCCAAACAAAATCTACCAACTAAAAAACAGAATGTCCCACATGAAAAGAGTTGAGCTGGGCACTCTAAGCACAGAGACTATTATTTTTAACAAAAAAAAAAAAAAAGCCCTAGGGATCTCAGAGAGATGACAGCTCATTTAGTCAAGGCCACAACTCAGTCACAAAGTTAGAGCTGTGATGGTAGAAGTGGGATACTTTTAAATGATGATCTGAGATGATCTGTTAAGACTTGATTCTGAAAGGAACTTTTCCTATATTGCGCATGTAATTGTTACCGTAACATAAAAGAAAGGTGGGCGGTATAACGCATAGTATCAGATTATACTGTCGGAGCCAACCGTTTTGTTTTGTAACTAATCCTCAGGCTAGGAATGAGAGCGACAATGCATGGTTAAACTAACATCGGTAAACCCTGCACTGGGTCCTTTGACATCAGATCTAGCCCAAAGACAACTTCTTAACGCACACCACATGCACACATGTCAAACCCCTCTGGCTTGGCAAAACCTTTACCGTACGCACAGAGGCTCTGATAGCTGAAAATCCACAAGCGTCCGTTTGCGCACGTGCGTGCACATCTCATCCTCGTGTGCAAGCTCGTGCCTGTGCTTGTTTTTAACAAAGCTTGTTCAATATACATGGAGAAAGAGAGAAAGCATTGGGTCCCTATTCCTCATCTTAGCCATTAGCGATATTAGCATAGTTTCTTCCAAATATAGAAGTCAGCCTCCCCTGCTCTCTTTTCACCTCCCTCCTATTTTCTTCCCTTTCAGCAGTTTGATGTTCCTAAACATTTCCAGCTGTGAGCTCCACATGAAAGACAATAAGCACTTGCCGTAATAGGCCTCAGATAGAACGAGCGTTGGAGGGGGGGGGGGGGGGGGGGGGGGAAGGAGGGTAAGAGCGAAAAAGGCGGGGAAGGTCAAGGAAGGGACTCCGATTGAGGGAGATGTGAGGTAAAGCCCTGGCCTTCCACTTCTATTTCAAGGTCTCATGTCATCATTAACCCTCCCGGCCTTCTGTTCCTCTGCCAAATATCCCCCTCTCTTTTCCCTCTTCCACCATCCAGCCTGTCTTTCCTCTATCACCCTGACATTTTACATATTAACTGCCTCCACCTACAGTATGGGCAACAGCAAGGATGACTAGAGACTTGAGAAAACCCCAACGTGAGGAATGCAGACTCCCCGGATGGCAAAAAAGGAATGTGTCGGTGGGAAAGAAATGAGAAAAGACTAAATTAAAGGAATGTGGTCTCAGACATTTGCTTGACATTATTTCACCATCAACTCCAGAACCTCCCGAGTTTGTTCGCTGTAAATACCTCAAGCTTGTTTACGGTTTTTCGTCAGAAGCCTTTGAGGCATTACAATGAGCCATTCAGCACACGCGCTCTGTTGTGCCGCCCATGTGTCGGTTGTGTATACGACCGACCAACAGTGCATATCGCCCTCCTGTGCTAGCAATACGTTAGCAGAGCGCTATACAGTATGTGGCCTACTGACCTTAGAAGTGGTGATTGCTTTATAGACAGTGCAGTCAGGCCTGACACCAGCAGAAGACAAACAGATGAGATCAGGACAACTCAAGGTTTTTTCTTGTTTCACAATGAAAGACTCTCTCTCTCTCTCTCTCTCTCTCTCTCTCTCTCTCTCTCTCTCTCTCTCTCTCTCTCATATTATAAGCTGTAAAGATCCAGAGCATAGCAGAGCAGCATCTGGAGATGAGGCGCGCAGAGCCGACTCACTTTTGACACTAACTGATATTTTACAGAGACAAGAGAGCAAAGGATCCTGGGATATGTGCGGACCGAAGCACACGTGAGGAGGAAGAGATATGGGAGCAAAGTAAATTATATGGAAATGAGGGGGGAGGGCGGGGGTCAAGAAAAATGCCTTTGAATAGAAGAAAATGAAGGGTAAGGAAAAAGACTAAACAGGGGAGGTAATGTGGAGCGAGTGCAATCGGTGCCTGAATTAGTATAGCACAAACTGGAATTACAGCATACTGATGTCATTCTCCCTCCTCGGAGGGAGTTGAGGTTCGGCCAGCGTGTAATAGACAAAGACTGGATGGTGGCTGGTTCTCCTAACTTGGCCCTGTACCTGTTAATCTGCACCACGTTTCACATAAGTGTGTCCACGAGAGAGACCTCTCTTTCTCTTTCTCCCACATCATATGCAGATGATAGACGATTGTGGCTGATATGTATGAGTGTTGAGTTGCAGAGAGGAGGGCTTGAGGTGTCAGGCTGGGGTTTAAGTGGACCACTGGAGAGGGATTGTAAATATCTGCGGAGGCAAAGAGACCGATTGGTGGGCGATTCGTGGGAGAAACAAAACATAATGTAAAAGACATGGAGAAAGCAAAGGATCGAGGGGGGGGCAAGAAAGAGAGAGATACTTTTAGTAAGGCGAATGAGTGATGAGGTCTGGTTCTCCACTACAGTAATGTCCCAGCGAGGGAAATGCTTCATTCCTGTCCCGGCCAGCAATGGATGGCTCTCTGCGGACGGAAGGCTGTAAGCCCAAGCTTGTCCTGAATATGATGCTCGGCACGCTCTTGCCCAGACTGTTTATCACATGGCCCTTACCGAGCTGATGTGTGCGGTGTATGACTGTAACAACAAATATATGGTCAGACAGTGAAGGCCACAGTGTTCTCCCCATTAACATATTTAACAGCTGTACAGTACCTGTGTTGGAGGAATATTAACTCCATGTCTAATAAGCATATGTTTTGTATAAGTGTCACAAACTTAAACAGCAGTGATTCTTTCAAATTTAATTCAAATACAATTGATGCCAAGTGTAAATGCATGGTCTCTCGTCAGTTGTGATTAGCGTTAGCCAAAATTACTTTCCTGTACAATAGGTTACTGTAAAGCTTACCAAGGTATAACTCTTGTGGAAGCAAAAACCCAACAATGCTACCACATTTTATTCATGCGCCAACGTTTGTATCAGATTCAACACTAGACAACGTAGAAAGAAGTATGATTTGGCTGGATTAAGTCGACTATACAGTAGGGATTTTCACTGGTTATCTTATATTGGCTACTGTATGGTGTTTGTGTTGCTATGTTCTGGTGTGTTTATCCCTGTGGGACAGCTCAGAAGTGCACTATGATGAATGGTTGCACTTCACTGAGGCTGGCTGGCTGGTCATGGATCAGGGAACAGGCTGAAATGTGGGAGGAACTCCTCCCTGGCACAAACCCGTGTCTGACCTGCAGAACAGTTAATTTAAGAGGACACGCATTTTCTTCTGTGGATAAATTCTCCCTTATCAGCAGTCAAACTGTAATCTTTTCTCTTGCTTGCTTTAGATAGCAATACAAATGCAGAGTAGAGAAACCGTTTTCATTAACCGCATGAGGCAGTTTGCGAAACCAGAGATGGAAAAACAGGTGAAAGTGCAAAAAGCTATTGGCTCCTCACACGTATGTAAAAGCATCTGAGGTCACTCAAAACGTAACCCTACGCAGTTTATTTTTAGCCATGTAAATTACAATCAGACGGTTTAGTGTATGGGAACACATTATTCTACTCCTATACACCACTCTATTTTAACCCAAATAACCTTCAGTAGTAATAGACTCAATTAATAATATAAAACCAACTCGATGCCCCATTTGTCTGCCATGTTTGACATTTGAGGGATTAACGGAACAAAGACAGAAAGAAGTATTAAGTAACGCTAAACAGATTAAACCGTAATGCTAGTCAAATAAACATTACTATATTTTATTATAGTCACAGCGTTTCTAACGTGACCACACACGTCCGCCCGCAGCCATTTAAAAAACAACCGCACAGCTGACAACTGCATTGGGACCCTCAAGACCCATGGGAGTCCTGTAGATTGATGCTACTGGACCATATGGTGTTAACATCAGAGGTGACCATGCCAGGTATAGACTGACGGGAGAATGTGCTGATGACAGGGCTGATCCTCTCTCGTGTTTTCTACCGGGCCGACTCTCTCCCAACATTTGTTCTGTGTTATCGATGGGGTTTGAGAGGTCTCAGCGATGTGCCCGTCTGCCTGGAGGGGGTTGTTTCTGTGTCGTGTACTTCTGCATCAGCCACTGTTCTCTCCATTAGCTTAGCTCTCTCACTCTCTCTTTGTTTACATTTGAATGCTACATATGTATGGAGGACCAGGACTGCCATAATAAAAAATTAATAAATATATATGTAAAAGTGTAATTAAATCAACAAAAGTATACATAATTAAATACATATACCCATAATTGAAAAAAAAAAAATTTGTAACAAAAAAGTCTATTTCTGTATTTTTACATGTCCACCTAACCACCGTGAAGTTAGCATGTCATAGCAGACTGCCAAATTGTAGCGTCCTCGCCATTTTATTGCTCCCTAATTTTCCATAAAGGATTGTTTGTGCAGAGGTTGACTGAGTGCATCTTGGTGTTTGTCTTGCTATAGATTCCCCAGTCTACATAATCCATAGCCTAGTCCTGTGGGTTTTTAAAATTTAGTATAACTGTGAGCTGTCCTCTTAACTTAGTCCTCAATAGAAGAATAGTGCATGTGTTCTTTTGACTTATTTTGTTGTTTAAAAATAGAGGTGACGGTTAAATCATTCTCTCACCAGACGGACTGTCATGGGGTTTTAAAACCCTTTAATTAGATTTAGTGAACAGGATGTGTCCACCAGCACACACATGCTAGTGAGAATGTGAGAGTGAGTGTGCATTGGGCCGGTTCTTTCCCACCACAGGTGGCTAATCCAGCACAACAGCCAGTCAGACAGATATGAGGAACACCCAGATATAAGCCTAAGATCCTAAAGATACTTTTGCACAGCATATACTGTTGGAAGTCTGGTAATAACAATAACAATAAATTACAAAATATGACAGTAGTTTAGCCATCACAATATGGCCTTTGCTCATCCCTAAAGGGAAAATAATTCTAAGATTGATTTATTTGTATTTCCTATCGGAGCAACAACAAAATGAGCAAAGGCGTGTGTTACAGTCTGTATACAGTAGCTTGTGAGAGAAATGTAGGCCTCAAGATGTGACAGGGAAGGAAGTCTTCTATGGTGGTTTGGGGTGTGGATTTATCTTAGAATAGCTTTGGGATCAATTATTATACCATAAGCCCCTAGTGAAAGCCTTCTTAAATTCTCATGATAGTGAACGGTGTTTGGCTCATTATCTTATTTAAAATCTGTGGGTGTGTGTGTGTGTGTGTGTGTGTGTGTGTGTGTGTGTTATGTAAGAGCAATTTACTTTTTTTCACAAATACATTACAAGATAACAAGAAACAGGAGAGCTGCAGTGCAATACGAGAGAATGCAAAATTTTAGAGACATTCGAGACAACTGTTGCATTATGGGAACAGTCTTGACAAGAGTGGAGTGATGTCATGAGGCCTCCTGCATGTTATCTGCCCTTCAGGGCTCTAACATCTGAGGCCGAATGCTACTTTTAACGTCGTTAAAGCCAAAAAACAAAGTTACGGGGTGGTGTAAAACCTTAAGCTGATGCAGGACCCCTGGGTGGTGGGTCACAGAACATTTCCCCTTTGTGTTTTGCAGGGAAGTCTTTATTGTATTATGGGATTTCTGAGTATTTTAATACATGTAGTCTGAGAATGGAATGTCTTCTTGTTAAATCATATATGCCGTCAAAGTCTCTTAGTTTGCAAGTAGTCTCGGACAGCCAGTCTTTACATGTGTAAAGTCTGGAACACAGCGCTGTCTAACTGCGTCAGTACCCGCCTACTTGACAAGCATGCGCCTACTGGACATGCACGACAACCAACTACGTAACTCGATGACCAAGTCGGACGTTAAACCTACAAACCTTGAAAACTTAACAGGACTCTGGCTGTTTACAGGTCTGTAATCTGTAAATCTGTCAAATGTGTAGACTACGGTTACTGCTGAAAATAAATGTTTAATTCTAAATTATTAAATAAAGAAGTGCACCGTGAATGCCAAGGACATACAATGGAAATTGACAGTAACACTTCCCGAACGTCCGAGAGTCCCGTGTCGATCTTACAGGGGTATGTGCATAAGACGTTCACCACAGAGTTTCTTATGAGACGTGTGCTAATGGACGGAAGTGGCTGAGACTAGTTCGTTGGAGACAGCAGAGGGGTACGAGGTCAAAGGTTACGTTGTCACCTTTGCCTGTTGTGTGAGCTTCTTGGATAAACAGCCTGATGTTCTTTGTACCGAGAATAGAGAAAGTGAACCAGGATTATTAATATCAGAATGCGTGTGTGTGTGTTTCTGTGCGTACGTATCTCATGTGCACATTGCACGCAACGCATTGTGGTAGTCCGAGTCTGTCTCTCATTTAAATGGCAGCTAAAAGCTAGCTTTGACTTGACCTAACCAACATGCCCGCTCTGACCCTCTATGCCTAACTCAACACCATGTCAACACTCCTATACACCCAGGCTCCTCTCCCCTTCATCTTTTATCGTTAGCTTCTCTTCTCCTTTCTCTCTCTTCTCTTCTCTTCTCTCTCTTCTCTTCTCGTCTCTTCTCTTCTCTTCTGCCCTAGTTGCTTTTCTCTCACCCTTCCCCTATATCTCATCTCTTATCCCCTCTGTTACCTTTCATCCACACTAGTCTTTATTATATCTCTCCTTTCTCCTCTTCCACTTCTCCCCCACCACTTCTAACCCTTTATTATTCCACTGTCTTTCAAATAAGGTTACCTGTCAACTATTTCTCTCTCTCTCTCTCTCTCTCTCTCTCTCTCTCTCTCTCTCTCTCTCTCTCTCTCTCTGTATCCATGGTTACAGTGTGTTTCTGTGTTTCAACCCCTACTGTAATGCACCGACTGTAATGCTATGTCTTGCATTCCCCTCCACTCGCTCTACAGAGCTGCTAGATAAAAATACAGTTGTGTTTCACAATGTAAACACAGAGCTGGGGCACAATGTTGTAGTTCTGGGGACACTGTAATACAATTGAGGAGTGTGCCTTTAAAGTAATGTTTTAATGTATTACAGAATGTGGCAAGCGGCTCAGTCAGTACAAATATGTTAAAAAGGTAAATCCCACGAGTAGACAAACATCCATTCTCAAACATCTACCAGTTCCAGAGGTGTTGTTCTGTTGCTGAACTTCCGTGACCCCTGACCTTTCTGTGGCGTGGGGGGACAGGTGTAGAGACAAATTTCTCCTTTGGGGAGCAATAACGTATAACAAGAATGTGTAAATGTAAGACACTGCACTGCAGAGGGTGAACTGTGGCTCTGCACTGCATAAAATAAGTCAAAGAAGCTAGAGTTTAAAAGTGGAGGCGAGATTTGTGGTTGGTTTCAGGGTTATGTGGTGACCATGCGATGGATGTTATGGTCAACCTCTGGGAGCAAGGTCGTACAGGCAACTGAAAGCCGATTGACACAACAAAACATTGAGTGGCAGTGATCTAGTATTACGACGCAATAAAAGCCTTCCACAGGGTATTAACATTGGTTTTCATCTCCAATTGCCTCCAACTGTTTCTTATATGTGCTTGATAGCAGGTCCTGAAGCTTGCTTTAGTGACTATTGGTCGCGTAATTTTGTGTTGTCTGTTTTCCTTCAGGTGTCAGCGACAGATGAGGATCGTGGTTCCTTTGGCTCTATATCCTACACTCTGAGTTCTGGTACCGGAGGCTCAGTGCCGATCCAGTTCACCATTGACCAGGCGGGGCAGCTGTGTACCAGTACACCCCTGGACCGGGATGAAGGAGCGGACAGCTTTGACCTCACTGTGACCGCCATGGATGGAGTATGTGCACATTTCTTGTGTGTTCTCACTCATAGACAGTGTGATGATTTCTGTATGTAATTAATTCATCCACTATCTTCACATTTTAGCATAAAATAGACACTGTGTATTTTCCCTTATGATTTATTACAGTAAGATTCAATAATCGTAATTTATAAGCCGGCTAATAAAGCCAGCTAATGCCACCAAAATAGTCTGAACTGACTTCAACTGCTGCAGGAAGGTTTTTAAAATATCCACTTTGAAAATAGTAGTTGTATTGGAGAGTTATTATAGTAGTATACTGTACTCTAACAGCACCAAACTTGGGAACATGTACAGTAGTCCAACAAATCTCATCAAAGACACAAAAAACGTGGTATCTTAAAACATCCTATCAAAAGGGAAACAGCATGGCAGTCATGGAATAGCAATCAGAGACGACCATAGAGAGTACTTAGGGTGACCAAGCAAGTAGGAAAACAGACTGCAGGACTTTTTAAATTACTATTCAGGTAACATGTGATGCCATACTTGACCATTTCACAACCACATTTATAAACATCTCTCGGTCAAGCATATGTCTCCCCATAGACCATTACACATTTTAAGTATCAATTAATTGTGGTTTATGTTCTTTAAAAGCCTCCTAAAGTATACTGTACATGTGCAGTAAAACATTAATTCCCCAGACCTGTTGGTTACAGAGGAGAAATCCAACCATTAATATATTATTACTTTACTATTGTTGATAGGAACTATTGTTTTAGTATTGGTGCAGGACCTTACATACAGCTATATTGTAGCTATATTTTGTTTTGTTTATGCACAGTACATGGTTCAAAATGTTTTATTGGTAAACAGGTTTGCCTTGGTTTTAAACTGTTTCAATAAAGGTTGAATTCAGTCAGTTTTATTATTGTAAATCTTGACTCTGTTCCCCTGCTCTATCCAGCTGGTATCTGTTCCATTATTCTCAACCAGCTCTCATATTAATGGTCTCATAAAACTAGGCCTGCAGATACGGTGTAATGAGCCTAGGTTATCCCCCTTGCTGCTATAAGAGAAGGAATTCTGATTGACTCCATACTTCTAGCGTTTTGAACAGACCTCCGTCTTCTTTCAAGTTTCCTTGTCTTTACAGCGTGACATAAATCTACCGTCACAGACATGAGCTGTAACTTGTCACTACGGGATAGAGAAGCATGCATTTTATTGCTTTAACTGGTGGATGCTGTGGTCAGAATGTGTGGGGAATGTCGTCACCCAACGATAGTGACCGGTTCCTTTAATCTCAATAAAAGTTCTGCAACACTTTGTCAGCATGCATAGAGATGCATTAATTATTTTCTTCTTTCTTTTATATTGGAAATTGAATTGAAAATAAAATGGTGTATTGTTTTTACCACATCTTTAAATTAATATAAAGTGTTAGGTTTCAATTCTATCCAGAGGGTTGTAAGGCCTTTGGTTCCCTATATTTGCCATTAGAGAGATTATAAAATACCTAAATCACTATACAGCAGGCAAGGTGTTTATTCACAGAGAGTTCTGCCAAACAGGAAAACATTGCTTTATAATCTTCACTAATGATGCATTATCATCAGTTCCTCACACATAGTCGCTCCTGGAATATTAGTATTTATTGTTACAGATAGGGTCAAACCTTCTTATAGCTAGGCCGCTTGCTGCTGTCACTTGAACACAGTAAGTCAGCAGCACATTCCTGCCATAAACCTTCAATAGAACCATTTGTCACACACACCTCTAGTCTCAGCTGAATGCATAGGTTAAAGGTTAATCACTAAGTTCAAGCATGCGAGTCTTTAAAGACCATGTTTAAGCATAAAAAAATCAGCAATATAAATATTAATAAACATGGAATAACACACCGTTAGATTATGATATATGCATTCCCTGTAATATAAGAATTACATAATAATACTGAAAATAAATCACACAAAGATAATACGATGAATAATGGTATTACAAAAAATCCCCATTAAGTGTATTATATGTTTATATTTGTTAAATTGTTATTAAAAATAAACACATACAATAATTACATTATTGTAATTTTACTAACCTTGATTTTTTTAAACCGTGGTATTGTATGTTAATATCTGTCCTCCACCCTAATTACTGTGTATACCCCTTCCTTCCCCAGGGTGGTCTGAGCTCAGTGGCCCGTGTGAGGGTCTCTGTGGTGGACCTCAATGACAACCGCCCCTCCTTTTACCCGGCACTGTACACGGTCAGCCTGAGCACGCACAGCGCCCCTGGTACCTCCGTTGTCAAGGTAACCGCCAGCGACCCTGACGCCGGGGACAACGGCAAGGTGACCTACCGCACAGCAACCGGAGGGGGCTCCACTTTCTTCACCCTGAACAAGGAGACAGGTATGCGTGTGTGTGTGTGTGTGCGTGTGTTTGTGTGCGTGTGTGTGCGTGTGTGTGCGTGCGTGCATGTGTGTGTGTGTAGAAGTGTGTAAGGGGTAACCACACAAATATACAGTATATATATATTTGTGTGGTTACCCCTTACATACTTCTACACACACACACCCACATATATTTGTTATGCAGTTTACTTGCCAAACCTAATGTGCAAAATAATGTCTTCCTTTTTTTTTATTACATTGTTTTTGTGATTGTTCAGAGCAAACATATTTATTGCAATTAAAATTCAAATAATTGCACAGCCCTACTACTAACTGACATTATAGGAGCCCATTTTGAACACACAAGCCCTCAGACATTTGTTATTATCTTGCCCACAGGAGTGATTTCCCTCTCGCGGTCCCTCCATGGCAAGGCCAACACTGTGATCTCCATGGTGATTGAGGCCGAGGACGGCGGAGGTTTGACGGCGCCGGTCAACGCCAGGGTGAACGTGAGCGTTGTCGGCGGCTCAGTGGCGACCCCTGTGTTTGAACAGGCGCATTACTACTTCACTGTGTCTGAGGACGTCCTGAGAGGCACACCCGTGGGCACGGTCCGTGCCGCTACCAAGGCTGGTAAGGGCATGCATAGCTGTTGAGCTCTGGCCAATATTACAGACACTTACCTTTTGTACAGAGGGTCAAATGTATGGATGGTTTGACTTCTTAGTTGCTGACATCATCACTAAAGTCATTAATATTTAGTCTCAGCCTTTTCCATTCATTAGCACTATGTCACATAAGCTTCTCTGTGCTCGAACGTCTGATACATATACTCCCGTAAGCTCGACAAGGGACTCTCTGACTTATAAGACGTAATAAGTCGATTTCCGTTGGCTATAAGACTTGTCACTCACAAGTATGTATACGTAGTTTCCGGTGCTACGCTAGTGCACTGCGTTATTTACTCATTTAAATGTAAACATTTATTTTAAGCTGTAACCGTAGCCTACTCATTTTAAATATGTACAAGACCTGTAAACATCCAGAGTACTTTTGTTTAGTTTTCCAACAAATTCCACATTGCAAGTTTAACTTTGGACTTGGTCATTGAATTTTGTAGTTGGTCGTCCTGCATGTCAATAAAAATATCTCGCTTGTCAAGTAGGCGGGTTCTGGCGCAGTTAGGCAGCACTGTGTCCCAGACTTTACATATGTAACGGCCGGCGAGACTATTAATATGTCATCTCTATAGTCTAGTACCTACCTAGAGCTGTAGCTACCTACATCTGGTTGTTCAGTATGCTGTATGTGCTACTACAGGGATAGTGAGTTTGCCTGCTAAGCGGTATTCTATGTTAACAAGTAAGTTTGTCAATAGAAATATTAGATAAAGATGACATAAGATATATTGGTGATGTCAGAGGGCTGTGATTGGTTAATGACAGTGTTGATTTGATTAATTTGATTTACTTCGATGCCCATTAGCTGATGCAAAAAAAAAACGACAGCTACTTCCTGGGGTTCAAACAAAACATAACAAAATCATCAACACATAAAACAACAAGTACAATAAAATACACATTTTTAAATTTACAGTAATATATATACACATATACATACAAACACAAACACACATATATACAGTACATACACATATACACATATCATAATTACTATACTGCATATACTGCACTATATTGTCCCATGTGAGCAGACACCTAATTGTTTTTTTACCTGGTGTTATTATCAATATGACCTGGAAGGGTGTTCCACTCAACCACAGCTCTATACAACACTGTGCGCTGTTTCAGATTAGTTTTGTTTTGCAAAATTGTGTAATTAATTGTGTAGTCTGATGGCATGTTTTGTGATGTGTGTACATTAGAGCTAAGTGTGAGTTGCTTATACAAACAATCTGGAGTTTTCCGTACATTCGTGTTTTTAATGAAACACAGAAGTGATGCTTTTATCCTCTTATCAACCTCCAACCAGAAGCGTTTGTTGTGCTTTTTGGAATGATTCAGGAATGCATGTGGGATGTTGATCAAGGAACATGTCCTACTTGTACTTCCCTTGTACATGGTAGCTATCATTTATGTGTGGATTAGATAGGGGCTGTACACTGACTGAAAGCATATGAGACTGTATACTGTGAAGGCTACATTAATGAATAAACTTAACTTGACTATTTGTGTCAAACAACACTACACAGACATGTGCAACACAGAAGATTAGTGGTGAGCCTCTGAAAGGGTCATATTATGGGATGGCATCACCTGGCACTGATTTAGTGGAGAGAAAAAAGCTACGCAGCCTTCTGTAACACATTGTTATGCAGTTGTTCAACCTCTAGCCTGTGAGTTGACCCATGTTTTCCTCGTCTGTGTTCATTTCTTTCTTTAGGTGGATTATTTGGGTAGTCCTCTATGTTGACATTTTTATTCATAGCTAAAGGCAAACAGCTATTTCACGCGACTTATCTAACAGTGTCGTTTGCTTCAGTCTGACCGTCTCCCATGTACTCCTGAGACCTTGTAAGGTACCTTAATGGACTGGTGAGCTCTCACTAGAGCAGTTGTGCAAACAGACAATCCTCGGCCTTGTACACTCCATTAAGAAAATCCCATCGATCACATGGGGGCCGCAGGCTTCACCCGGGGATCCTTCTCACGCCGACATTTATTTTCTCACAGTATTAATGACAGAGGAATGGATGGTGATTCTGAGTGGGAGACATGACTGAAGAGCACTATGTAGTGGAGTGGTATGAAGTGTACTTATCTCTTACGTCTGTGTGTGTTACTGTGGTAGCAACACATGTATGCACATGTATCTGATGAGAAATTACGAGAAAAAACCAGGATGTAACTTTGTTATTTTTTGGTAAACCTTTTGGGAATACAGTATATATATTAACTATTGTTTGTTGCTCATATCTCAAGGCAAAAGATCACGTCCTCCCCTCCTTCCTTCCTTCCTTCCTTCCTTCCTTCCTTCCTTCCTTCCTTCCTCCCCTACCCCCCTACCCCCACCCCTCCAGGTGTGTCCAAGGACATCTTCTACTCCATCTCGTCAGGAGACCCAGAGGGCTACTTCACGGTGGACGGAGGTTTGGGCGTGATCCGAACGGCCCTCCCATTGGACCACGAGGCCCGGCCCAGCCTGGTCCTGGAGCTGCAGGCCCGCCACGGCTCACCTCCGGCGTACGCCTCCACCCGCGTGCACATCACCGTGGGTGACGTCAACGACAACGCCCCGGCCTTCCTCCCCTCCTCCTCGGAGTCGCTGCTCCTGCCCGAGGTCACCAAGATGGGGTCGGTGGTGTACCGCGTCCAGGCTTCCGACCGCGACTCGGGCCACAACGGCCAGCTCAGCTTCGACCTGGTCTCGGCCGGCGGGGCCAGCGGGCAGCGCACCTTCGGCGTGGACCGCGGCAGCGGGGAGGTGCGTCTGATCGGGGGCCTCTCCTATGAGAGCGCCTCCCGCTACGACCTCCAGCTGGTGGCCAGAGACGGCGGGGTGCCCCAGCTGAGCTCCACCTTCACCCTGGTGGTGCACGTGCAGGCTCTGGACGCGCAGGGCCCCGCCTTCGACACTCACACGTACCGGGTGGAGCTGCGCGAGAACACGCTGCTGGACACGCGCTTCCTGCAGGTGCGGGCGCTCAACAGAGAGGGCTCTTCCTCCACGTCCTCCCCAGTGTCCTACCGGCTCCGGCCAGACGGGGACGCCGCGGGGTTCGGCATCGCGCCGGACAGCGGCTGGCTGTTTGTGCGCAGCGCCCTGGACCGCGAGGCCAAGGACATGTACCTGCTGACGGTGCTGGCCGCAGCGGGGGGCCCCGGGGGCCCTGGGAGGACGGGCAGCGCCGCTGTCAGGGTCACGGTGACGGACGAGAACGACAACTCGCCCAGGCTGAGCCAGGACAGGGTGTTCCTGGCCGCCAGGGAGAACCTGCCGGCGGGGACAGGCTTCGGACGGGTGTCGGCCACGGACAGAGACGCCGGTCTGAACGCTCGCCTCGCCTACAAGCTGCTGCACACAGATAGACACTTCCAGATCAACGCACAGACGGGTGAGGACACTGCTCACTCTATTGTACTATTCTCTACTGTACTATAGATCTATAGGGGGGACTTACTCTACTGTACTATAGATATATGGGGGGACTCACTCTACTGCACTATAGATCTATAGGGGGGACTCACTCTACTGTACTATATATCTATAGGGAGGACTCACTCTACTGTACTATAGATCTATAGGGGGGACTCACTCTACTGCACTATAGATATATGGGGTGACTTACTCTACTGTACTGTAGATCTATAGGGAGGACTCACTCTACTGTACTCTATATATATAGGGAGGACTCACTCTCCTATACTGTACTATAGCTCTACAATATTGGAGGCATGTATAGGGAAGGAACACATTATTGACGATCCTCTCCCTCCCAAGGTGAGATCAGCACCCGGCTGGGCCTGGACCGGGAGCAGCAGTCCAGCTACCAGCTGGTGGTGGTGGTGCAAGATGGAGGGACCCCCCCTCGCAGCGCCACGGGCACGGCTCACATCACTGTGCTGGACGAGAACGACAACGCTCCCGCCTTCAGCCACACACAGCCAGACAGAGCGCTGCTGATAGAGGTGAGAGAGAGAGAGAGAGAGAGAGAGAGAGAGAGAGAGAGAGAGAGAGAGAGAGAGAGAGAGAGAGAGATAGAAATAT
>JAODUK010023256.1:0-24868 GCA_027564635.1 Typhlichthys eigenmanni
CCCCCCCCCCCCCCCCCCCCCCCCCCCCCCCCCCCCCCCCCCCCCCCCGCCCCCCCCCAACAAGCTACAGACTGAAGACAACTGGAATTGAGAAAGTGACAGAAATGGGAAAAATATGATAATCGGTGAAGAAACAGAGGTGATCGGGTTTCTCAATTTCTTCTCGTGCACAATCACATCCCGGCTTTGTGCGCGCGTGAGGTGTGTGTGTGTGTGTGTGTGTGTGTGTGTGTGTGTTGGTGCAGCAGCGTGCGCATGGGTTTGTAATGCATACTAACCAGACGCACAGCTACAAAACCGCTGGCCCGTGTGCGTGAAGCGAAAACAAGCGTGGCTGTAGATGCGTGTGTGGCGGGCGCATACAACTGAAAGCCATTTCCCAGGAACCATCTTGTTTATACAGACAAAGAGGAAAGGCGGCACATAGAAGGGCTTAGCGCTTTTTTCTGCAGCCTGAATAGTCATTTAATTAACGGAGAATGGCAGGAAGCAAAACGAGGAGCGAGTGTCAAATTAGCGAAGACCAGAGGTGAGCTTTTCACACAGAAATGACGGGGGCATAATGGGAATTACGACGCCACAAAAACCCTGTCACGCTAATCACCCGGCCGATGGTTTGGTCTTGTTGCTTTGACAAATACGCAGCTTTTTTCCCCGTTTCATTTCATACTTTGTGTGGAAAGAGGAATAATAGGATTACGTGCATAACTGAAAGTGTGTAATTATTTGTTTATTCAGTCTTTATGTGTGTCTCTCTAGCTGGTATCCAGCAGGTAAAACAGGCTACTGTGACAGCTTCATCTTGATCTTTTGTCGTGTAGGGAACACAACTGCAATGCCTGTAATCAGCCTGTGTGTGTGTGTGTGTGTGTGTGTGTGTGTGTGTCTGCAAGCGGACATACAAGTTGTACACACACCAAACACACACAGACAGTCATTTGGGAGTGATTAGAGCATGATGGTAATTTCACAGCCACAGGAAAACGGGAACGTCTTCTGGCAGCTAAATCTGACACTAGACTGTGGGGGGGGAGGGTGAAAGAGAGATAGAGAGAGAGGAGTCAAATGTCAACCGTGTGCGTTTTCTGACACACGCACGTACAGTACAGAAAACGTGTGGACGCCGGCCTATCGCACTGTTGAAAGGGAACAGGAACGAACATGTTTTTATTGTCTTTATTGAACTGTACAGTGAATATTCAGCTGCAGTAGCCTAGTGGTTAGGCAATGGCTGTGGGTGTACTAAACCTCACAATGTTTTAATCCTAGTTTGGCAGTTGCTTCCAGACTTTGGCCCCTCATTTATGAAACAAGCGTATGACAGTCATTTCCACGCACAGCACGGCATTTGTACATGCAGCATAGTAAATCTGGTGTAGGCAGCATTATGGCAGAGTTGTTTGGACCATTTATTCTGACTGGCACCTTAGGTATGCATCCACATACTCATAATTAAACAATATGTAGCCTATCACACATTACTCTAGTGTGAGATAGGATCAGTCAGAGAGCAGTTGGGGGAACTGTACTGTACAGTTAGTTACACAGAGTTGAATGGTAAAATGGTTGAATGGTAAAGGGAATGCTCAGTCAGTTAGCTGAAATGTCCTCAACATGGCAGGTGGCTGGAGGGAGATCGTCTGTGTGACGGCCTTCATCTAAGCTGCGGTCCGTAAATGTATTTAATATTGGTTCAATATTTATTAATAATATTCATTGTTTATACTTTAATTTGACATTACATGCTTGCTATTTTGAGTGCACACATTTTAGCTGGCATGGTCAGTCATACCATTTGTTATCTTTTGTTTCTGTGAGTCCACACTTCAGGCATGTACACCTGAGGCAGACAATTGTAATTGATTGGATTAAACCAACTCCTCTGGAGCTGCAAGGGTGGCTGTCTCCAATAATGTGGACCTTTGTATAATTATTGTCTATTAATTTATATTCTGTTTATTTACATTTGAGATGTTTGTTTATTTAGTTATATTCTACACTTATTTCTACACAGTATGTGTTTACATTTATCTAATGGTTTTGTAGGTTATGTTCTCCACTCTGTCTTAGGCTAGCCTGTCCCTTATATAAACCCAGTTTGTATGTTCATTTGTTAGGTCAGTTATATATGACCTCATTTTGTTATGTTTATATTTTCATTATAAGATGATTATTTATTTGTATTCTTTTGAACTTTGGGGAAATAAAATCCCTAAACTACAGTTAACCTTTGGTCCTTTCCTGTACTGCTTGGTCCACCACAGTCTTCAATCAGGATGGTCAGCAGAGCTTGCTGGCTAGTTATTTTACAAAGTAGAGGTGGCGGTGTACCCGTATACCTGTGCAGTACGGTATGCCATCTACAGTAGGCCCCGCGATAGTATTTTTGTGTATATGGCGAAAGCAGTTGTGATACATTGTAATCCATTGTGTACGACGAACAGATTCAGTGTTGCCAAGGAGTGTCTAACGCGACTCTTGCTTGCTGGAGACAGGACCTCATTCATCGCTTCTAACTACTAATAATGTACATAAACGCGTACATGCCATAATCTCTATGGGCAAGGCCTCAAAAACGAGAATATTTAGAGGATCATTGTCTGCAGCTAAATTTACATCCGGCTTCTACATTAGACTGATAAATGAGGGCCTTTGCGTCTGTCTGTCTATCATGTATTTACCTAGGAAAGCTTACTGAGAGGGATTTTTATACAAGAGCGACCTGGCCATGCAGACAGCGACTCAGTACACAATGTTTCCACTATGTACATTAATTTATGGCGGCCCGCCACGGCTAGATCATGAGCGCCACTCCTTCAGAATTGTATGAAATATCATGAAGATTTGTAACAATGCGTTGCACAGCCCAGTATGCACGAGCAGCCTACAGCATTTTCCCAGGCAGTAACAAACAGAGCAGATGATAGCGACATTACCCGAGAACTAGGGAAAAATTTATATTTAATTAAGTAGTCAGTTGTCGCCCAAGGGGCGGTGCTCTCTCATGCGTGTTCTACATCGCCTAAACATTGGCGGCCAAGCCATCAATAAATCGAACACACCCCAACTACCCACCGGACTTGCATTCAGTAAGTTAATAACTCTTCCACTTCACCTGTTGAGTGTGGGTTATTTATGTTGTTGGTTCATGTGTCAATTGTCTTTTACAACTGTAACAAATCTCGTCTCTGTGCACGTTTATTGTTCTGCTTGTGGTTCAGCGTTTAGGTTAATTCTTGTTCGTCTGCACTTGTCTGTACTCAAATCATCCTTCCAGCAAATAGTTTCAATGTCATGCTATAACATTAGCTTGGTGAATCACATAGCCCGTCAATAAACGTCTGTAAAATAGCCTAATTGTCAACGATGTAGGACGTGGAGGGGCTCAAAGACCAATGTTTTGAATGTGCATTGTGTTTTTAACATGAATAGAAATCTTACTGAAACACAGGCTATGAGCTATTAAAAGTGCAGGGGTTTATAAATTAATTTAAATGTATTATTGTATCATTGACGTGAATAGTGCCTGCAGTGCCGTATTTAAGCGGTTACTGCTCCAAACAAAAAACGTGATGAGGACAGAAAGGAAGTTGATCTACAGGAGCCTGTAGGCCTGCATTCTATTCAGTTATATTCCTTTAGCCTATATAAAGATACATTTACCATAAATGGAAAGGCACAAAATGCTGCTTGAGAATTCACAAGAATGCAGGAAATTAAGTGTTTTGACACTCAAACATTTCTGGGGAAACCCCTTGACCCCACTGTGGAACGTCTGCTACATTATCTGCATTCAATCAACACAACCTTCTTCTGCAACCTTCAGGGGCTTCCGTTTATGGTGCACATCAGATTCAAGACAGGTAACAGGAATGGAATTACCTTTTTTCAAAGCAACTGTCATGCCTATTTTACCCACAGACAGGTACAGTAGTTTACTTTATTGCAGAATTTGCTTAACCTACTGTAAGGCCTCTTGCAATGTAGTGTCCTTGGGTGTTTCAGAAAAGCTTTAAATAAAATGTGTTGAGCCTTTTTCATAACATTATCGTGGCCTTTATGCTCTCTAGAGTGGTAGTCATATTCACTGTGAATGTAGAACTGCACAAAAAGAAAAAAGAGAAAGCCACATTGCAATATACCCTGTAGGTTAGAAAATAGCAATGAGATAGATAGCCTTCACTTATGATGGCTGTACAGTACTGCATAGGCAACAATGTGTGCTGATACTGTCTAGATGCAAAATGGGTTTCCAGGTTGTTAAACTAAAGTTGCTCACATGGGTCCTAAATAAATAAAAAAACAACTAAGTACCAGTGTTCAAAACACAACACAACGCCTCAACATGGCCCAGCGGGTTAACTAGCCAATGTGTGTGTGTCCGGTGCAAGGCCCTGGCCCCAGACAAAGTGCTCTGCCAGCTTCCTGCTCACTGGTCTTTTCATTGCTGATGGATGGGCCTTGTTCTGCACCATCTGGCCATAGGATACTTCACATTAATCATCACAAACTCACGCGCACATGTCCACACGAACACACAATGGACAAATAAATCTGCTTATACGAACACACACATACACACACACACACAAACACGCACGCCCACACGCACGCGCGCGCACGCACACACACACACAAACAAACACGCGCGCATGCACCCACAACATACATACCCTAACATTTTCAAAAGAAAAAGACAGAAATAAGAAAAAGACAAACAGAAATTAAATACAAAATTATAATAAAAATAAATAAATAAACAAAACAAAAATGTAGTTAGCCCTTTGTTATACCATTTGTCAAGTGTATTGCTGTGCACACACTCTAAATGTGTAAATCCAAATGAGCTACTAGTGCTCAGGGCTGTAGTTAGCTCATTTCTTGTGTTGTTTATTCTGGACAGTAGCCTGTAGCTATGGACCATTGAGGTCTCACTGTGTCACATGCATATTACAGTAGCAGTAATGGCCATGGATACACCAGCAATGTATAATCTTTTATTATTTACTTAAAATCTCTTATCTCTTTTTCACACCCACTTGTTTACAAAATATAATATTCACAGAAATAAGCTGTGCATGAATGACAATTGTGTTTTTCTTTTATTATTATAATTTGCTGGTAAAGCCAATACCCCAGGGATGTAAACAAGGATATTATCAGTTCTCAACAGCCACATAGGCCTACAGTGTACAGTATAAGAAAATATATGCTGTATAATGCTGTAATGTAGTTCTTGCGTAAATATGTAAATAGTAACCTACGGCCATGTGATCACTGGACTGGGTCACCTGCTTGCCAACATCCCTATTGGTAACCATAATCGTTTTATTAGAGCAATAATGTTCAATTTATCCACCCTTATTACAGCAGATTAAGTGAAATTACCAATTGAGACCTTATTCCCTTTGTTATTTCCTAAAGAAATGTATTGGCTTTGTATTCTAGCAAGGTTATCTGACCATTAATTTAGTTAGTTGTGGGAATGGAACATCATTTATCGATCACAAGGTATTGAATGTGCTTTAGATTGGTTTAAAACATCTCACACACTTCTAAAATCAACAAAAATTTATGAATGAATGAATAAACAAATGAATGAATAAACAAATACATTAATAAATGAATAAATAAATTAATTAGGCAATATGTGTGTTGACGTCATGGCAAAGACATGTACAGTACTGTATGTACTGCGTTGTAGAGATATTGATTGGAGTGAGTTACTGTAGTGTCTAGCCTGCCCTCAGTCCAACATGAGACCAAGAAGCAGTGCTGCTGCAATGACTTCTAGTCTGTCAGTCATATTGGGTACTGCATCTCCGTTAGTTTTGGCTTAGTGTAGTGTTCTAACTAAACACATGAACAATATTTATTTCCATTAAATCTCTTAATGTGGTTTTGATCAGCTCTTAGCATTTAATCAGTTTGGTAGAATTGTGAGTATTCGTGCCGTGATGTTGTAAATAGGCCTACATCACTTTAGTAGCCTAGTTGGCTTTAGCCTCGCTTCAGTTTTATTTCGCTGTGAGAATCAGTCTGGAAAGTCTAGGAATCATTTTGAATGTTCCTTACCAATCAGTGTCATGTTGATAGCTATACGGGCATTGTTTAAGTTTGCCGACAGTGAAAACGACCAGATGGATCAGCCAATCAACTGCTAAGTGTTTTTTTTTTTTTTTTTAAATACCTTCCCTTTACAAACAGTTTCAGATGGACTTGTGACAAAAACAAAATCTGGCATGTCAGGTTAAGTTGGCTTATCCTGATCACTGTAAAGGTAGACTGTGTGGACCCAGTAGTGGATTGACTGAAGCAATTGGCGATGGGTTTATCAGAGGCTCTGTGGGGGAAGGTGGAGGAATGATAGGGGTGGACCCAGGATGCCACAATCTTCTGGTGAGATGCTGCTCCATAATGGTTTGAAACAGGTGGCCAATTAAACATAGCACATTTAAATAAAGAATAAAACAGACTCCATGACAGGGAACTATGTTTGGATCTTTCATGTTTTCTCTTTTCACAGTAGTGAATATAAATGTTTTTTTACTAGTAGTATTCATTATTTAAAAAAGCCAAATATATTGTGACAGATCAAAAAGCCCCCCTAACCTATCTCTTCAAATCTGGTAAAAGTACATTTAGGAAATGTCTACTTCCTAGCGCCTCGGGGAATCAGTATCCAGAGTCCAAAAGGATCTGGCAGATTGGAAATCTCTGTATGAATGCAGAGAACCTCCACACAACAGGCTGCATACATTGCAGAGTTTCACAACTCCTCAGGGAACGGCGCATTTCAAAACAGACATGCTCACAAATACTAAATAACTCATTCAGATGTTAAAAGCACTAATGTACTAAAAACATACTCTAGGTTCACTTTCCTCATTTGAGTACAATCTCAATTTAACGTGCATCTGGGCAAGTATGTCTGCTTGGAGGCACTCGTGCAATGTGTGCACACTGGCTTTGTGTAATTGTAAGTGTGTGTGTGTGTTTTTCAATGTGTGGGAGGCACAGGTCTATGGCTGCCACAGTGAAAGCGTGAGTTCTTTCCTATCCTATTAATTAGCCTTTAGAGCATAACAGACAAAAAAAAAAGAAGAAAATGATAGAGACTCAGCCACTCTATTGGAGATGCAAACTCTGAAGGTCAAACTTATTAAAATGTCTCATGTCTGAGTTCCAAAGCCTGACAGCTGTGATGAAGACTTGAATTACATTTAGTCCTCAATCACGGTCAAAATTACTGGCAGGGGACTGAGGGACGAGAAAGCTGTGAGCCTTAATATATTGGCAGAAAGTAAAACATCACAACTACCTCAAACTGTCAGTTTTTCTAACCTTTGGCATCTTTTTCTTCATTATCTCAGAGCAACATCCGTTTAATTATATCAATAAGGACAAGGTCCATGCTGAAGGAAACACTATTATTTATTCATCATGGCAGAACATTCAATTAAGACGATTGTAATGTTAAACATTCCAATGTCCATCAAAATGACAACACTATAGTATACATGTACACAAATATGCTAGCTCTTGCCATCGGGGTTTACTCAAAATAAGCATGTTTGAAGAGAAACGCCATTATGTCTTGGTAATGTACAAAACTATACTGTACACACTCATGAAATTCCTCCCACACAAACAGCCCCACCCTCTGCTCCACACAGAGCGTAATCAGAAACAATCACTTGCTGATGAGTTCGGTCCATCTTGTCCATATGGACTCTTCCCACAGTGATATAAGGGTGGCTTATGCACATTCACCAACATATAGGAGCGGAGCTTAGAAAAGGGGGGTATGTGTACACAGTATTCTAGCATACAGGCACAGAGTCGGATGTACAATGGACAGTCAGAAGGACATTCTGTACGTAAAGAAGGATGTCCTACCTTGTGGTCGTAGGGGTTGTAGGAGTGGAAGAGTTGAGACAGCTCTTTGGTCCTTTGTTTTTTCTGTGGACAGAAATGACAAACATCGAACATGAACTCATAAGTCACTTCTTAACACAAACACAATCCACTACTATCAACATGAATCACAAAATAGTACAGGGGAAAAAAAGTCTACCTAGCTCTTATAGTGTTTGAAAATAGAAGCAATTCATCAAAGCTGTTCTATCACATGTTTTGAATACCACATCACACATGAGTTATTTCACATCTGAAATAGCTCAAAAACACAGCAATTAATGTATCAACAATTATGTTCAGAATAACTTGCCATCATTCCCCTCCCGCACACACACACCTCCATCTTCAACACTAATTCTGTTCATGAGGTTTTCAACATGCAACAAATAAAAAAAGTTAATTAACAAATAGAATTCTTTCAAATTGTGATAAATCATAACTGTAGGTAAATTCAAAACAGAAACCACTAAGGTTGACTGACTATTGGAACATTAAAGACCATGTACATCACACATACTTTATTACATACACACATTACGAGTTGTGTTTCCTCTTTAAAGATATGTAAACTGGTAAAAAGGGAAATTACTAGATTGGTTATAGTGTTGGCAGACCACTTTTTAGCAGATTACTTTTTGTGATTTATATATTATTTTTGAAAGAGGATTAGACTACAATAAGACATATGGATGTTGATATGAACACATACATATGCACAATATAGATTTGACAACCTGTCTGAGTAGCATGGGGTAGGCTAGGCTCCTAAACAAGTATGTATCAAATAATGCGTATTGACTCTGCATTGTGCAACCATTTCGGCAAGAAATAGCAATCAGACTGCAGAGTCTATGCTTACCCTCCCGATTTATGCTTCTGTGTCGAGTTTACGTCTAGCCTACGTATGTGGCGTTGAATGCGCATGCGATTGAAATGCGAATGTGCCATGTCTTGTTTATGCTCCCGATAGAACACTAATACAGTTTAAAACATTTTGAAACAAGCATATAAACATATTTATTTCCAGCGAACCTCTTAGTTACACCAACATTTATCATCGGAAACAATCTACCGACACAAAATAGCATTTAGAAAAGACTGCTTTTCGCTGCCCGTAAAACAATGCAATCCCAGGAAAATCCCTGTCTTGTCATGTGCAAAGTCGTAGCCTTGGTTAACAATGCTCATGCAAGACAAACATTTCTTTCCAGCAAATCTAATAATGATACCAGGATTGTCAAAGGGAGACAGTCTTTCCATGTAGGCTATGGCGCTGTTATAAATAAAAAATCCTAATTCCAAAGACTAGTCAAGACTAGTGCGTCGACTCAACGGACGGAAAGGTAGTAACATTTTTGGAGAGGTGCACGTCATTCTACGCCATACCCGACGCTGTAGGCTGACACATAGGCTACGCCCTGTCAGCATGTAAGGTACTGTAGCTACGTAGCTTTGACACGGAAGCATAAATGGGTAATTAAGGGGTAAGTGAGGGACTACATATGAGTATAGTCTAATAATAAGTATAATCCCCTGTTTCTGGCCCTCCCAAAAAATCAGAAATGATGAAAATACAGTTTAATGGACTAACTCCACAACACTACAATGTTTCCACATGTTTACAGGGATGGGTTTCTAAAATATAGAACTTATTTGCAAACAAATCTTTATTTCCTTTATATAAATATATAAAACATGTATTTGCCCACCAGCTATGGAGAAACAATTTCTCAGTATGTTTTATTCCTTGCTCTAAGATTGGCCTTAACCTTAAACTTCCTTAACACATAGCCACATGCAAAAGCTGTAGACACGAGTGTCTGATGTGTGGCAGTCCTTAATGCAATCAGTTACATGGGGCCGATGCCACTACATAGTGTGCTAATTAGCTATCTGATTAGGCCTTGTCTAGCTAAAGGGGGAAACACTGTACATGTTAATGTGGCTAAGGACAGCTCACATTAATGTCTCTCTCTCTCTCTCTCTTTTCAAGTCCCAGGCTATATCAGTGCATATGGAATATGGAGCCTACACATTGCCCTGCTATCATACACAGGCATACAGGTCTGCGCACACAATACACCTTCAGGATAAGGCATGAGCCGTGTCGAGATAAGGAGGGGGAAACCTATGTGCTCGCGCAGAGGTCAAGAGCGGAAGCTCGACTTGGGTGCCAGGTTGGCACGCGCGCCTGCTAACTGTGTCGAGGGAATGAGAACTCCTGATGTGAAAGAGATGGCGGTCGGAGGAGGGAGAGACGAGAGAGAAGACAGGGGGACGAAAGCCTCAGGACTGATGAGGGACAGAAGAACAAAACAGCAGAAATGAAGAGCTATGGCTGCAGGTTGTCATGGCCCGTTGTGCTGTAAGCCAACTAACCCCCCCCCCCCCCGGCAGGGAGTGAGGCCCGTGTTTTTCATTACCTCATCGTATTCTGACGCCATTTCTACCCTCTCTTTTCCAACACCCAGCCATTCATCCCTGCTCTCTGGTGCTACGGTGCACCTCTCGCGCCCCGGAGCCTCTCTCGTGAGTGTGAACCTCTAATCAGTGGCCTGTCCATCTTCCACCCCGCTACACACACACCCTCTCAGGCATACACAGTCTGAAACTAACTTTATATTCTCTCTCTGTCTCTCCACTCAGTCCCTGCCTCGTCCGGCCATGAGCTTCTCCACCAAGGCCGTATACGCCTCCTAATCATGTGCCCTGCCCCCCCCGATCTCTGTTATACATGGCTCTTCCCTCCATACACCCTCTCTCATCACCATTTTCTGCCTGTCTACCCCCCCCCCCCCCTCTCTCTGCCTGGAGCACCTTAGGTGAGAGAAATCCTCTCATCATCGCCCCTCAACACCTTCCCCTCCGTCCTCTCTCCATTATGCCGTTTCCATCCTCAGCCCTGTGTGTGTGTGTCTGCCTATACAGGAGGTGTGAGTAGCTGAAAGACAGCTCTAGCCCTAGGTTAGGACTCCTAAGAAACCCTCCAATGAGTTCCCAGCTGAATTTGACTAGCTCAATATCACACGCACACACACACACACTTTCTCTGCTTCTGTGTGTTTACGTCGGTCATTGCTACTATTTTACACGTTAATCATGCATCTGTTGAGAATTAATACAGTAGAATCAAGCGTTATTATTATAATTCTTATTATTTTTATACTATTATTATTATAATTAACAATTAGTCAGCAGGCTAACAGACGTGGAGTGTTTTCAACACACCTGGAGCCTTTCTATCCATAGCCATATAATCCCATGAGTTATATTACAGTCAAAATGGTGGCAACAAAAACACGTCAAATGTTATGTGTTTGTAGTATGTACAGTAGCATGTGTAGCGTGGTTGTTAAGGTGTTTTGCCCCACCTCACCTGTTAAATGTACAGTAACATACCTATGACGTCATTTAAAGGGGGTGGAGCCAACCGTCAATAATTAATACATTTTTTATAAAAAAAACTAAATTCATATTTCCCTTTCAGTCTAAAGTAGTAATAATAATTTAGACCTCTCTGGCTCCAACATTTGTTAATATTATCATTATTATTATTTCTTTACTTGTAAGGCTATGAATCTGTACGTGTACATTAGCCCATGTGAAGTTCTTCAAGCAGAAATTAATGTAGCATGCTGTAAACATTGCATTAGCGACAGCCCGGCAACACACAGCATTTCTGCACACGTTCGTGTCCGCAGGCCTGTCACCGCGGCGATGATGAACGATGGCTGTTACCATGACGTCCATCTGTTCTTGCTGCCAGAGACGGATGCTGCGTCTAGAGGGAAGTGACACTACATGGATGCTTTCCCCCACGTGCACGCACGCACGCATGCACACATTCACAATATAATATGCTGTTGGATTACAGGGATGCCATGTGTGCCCTGCAATGTGCACATGTATACACTATACAGTACAAACATAAATGCAGACACACTAAAATATGAGCAGCTACTAGAAGCTTCCCTGTACATCTAGCTAGAAACGGTAAGACAGCAAATTGCGTGTGTGAATGCGCGTGCGCACGCGTACAAGTCTGTGTGTGTGTGCGTGCGTGCAAATGCGTGTGGGTGTGTGTGTATTTATGTGGCAGCTGAAAGCATTACGTTTGCCAATCAGTGCGGTGAGACTTAAATTCCCTGCAAATCCTCCCATGGGTAAACAGTAAACCTGAAAGGTGTGAGCGTCCCAGTTATTATACAGCTACACAGATGTGTAGCGTAAGCGCAGTGGGTCGTTATTTAACCCTGCCTGTACCTCAACACAAAAAAAAAAAACATTACCTACGGCTGCTATGGTCAGGAACAACTGTTGTACTTGTGGGTTTCTAAGTAAAGTGTGTGTGATACCAACGGTCGGCCCTACCCTACTGTATGCAGATGTGCGCGCCAGCGTTTCCGTTAAAAAAAAATGTCCCGGAGAATTTGAATAAATTCCGGTCATATATTGTTTTTGTTTATTATCGAGATTAAAATCATTTTATTTTCAGGTCATACAAAAAATTATGTAATCAATGCATGAATTTAAGTTATTGTAGGCTCTGTCTCGTTTTTTAAATTTTTTTTAGACAGTGACAGCTTTAGGCTGGCTATGGCTATAAATACAATGTCACCAATGTAATGACACAATTATTTACCTTTAGATGTAAACCATACACACAAATATATAAAATGATCATGTTAATTCATTATTCAGTGCGTCATCAATTCACCACATGCATCAAGAAGGTTAGCGTCGGTATTCTATCAACGAGTGCTGAGGTTAAATGAACACAAGACATGGGTCTAAATGTAATATGGTTATTATAGGCCTACCTACATATCATTCACTTGATACGGTGACTGTCGTAGACAACCTGCTACACTCCTGATGACTCCAGTAAATCAACATCTGTTAAGGTAGGCTACAAACTCGAGTCCAGTTAGTAGCCTACCCTTTGTTTATGAACTGTAGGGCTACTACGTTACTGATTATCAAAAGCTATGTTTTTGGTATTTACGCCAAATAAAAGCAAGAAATATAAACGTGATTTATGCAATTTCTGTTAAACGCAAGCTGTAACTTTAGGCTATATGAAGCGTAGCTATTGCTGTCACAAACACCTGGTCTATAACGACGTTTGCAATGTGAAGTCGACAACAGAGCCGTTTGTGGCATTAGTCCTGCTTGGTTTCATAAAATAGCCTGCTTGATAAAATGTACTTGTTCTGTCGTGTGTGTTCCCTCCAGATCTCGTTCTCGACTGTGTTGTTAGGCTGCGCGTACCGGTAGCGCACACCTGTAGCGCGCACCGGTAGCGCATGCTTAATCAGACAGGCTAAATGTAACAAATTCAACTAATGTTCGCTTCTTCTTGCATATACGCAAACCTTGTAATAGAGAGATATGTGGAAATGTATTTAAATCATATAATACAATTCGAATTGTGTTTGGAGGGAATTCTTTTCACCGGACATTTTGACCGGAGACATTTTCATTTGCCGAGCTTGGTCGGATTATTCCGGTCAAAGTCCGGCAATTACCGTACAACTGGAACGCTGGTGCGCGCATGTGTGTATGACTACATGAGAGGGGCTAGGTAACAGTTATCTTGCCCTAGCCTATAACAGCTGCTAGCGGCCCAGTATGTGCCCTTGTGCCGCTTGCTAATGACAGACAGATGCTAGCGCAATAGACCCCCTGCTTGGGCCATTTAAGTGTATGTGTGTGATGAGGGTTAATGCACAGTAACGTTGTATGCGAACAGCGATCAGCGAGGCTATTCCCTGTGGTGTGTGTGTGCGCGCTGGTGACCACAGAGTCCTCTGCAGAGGTCAGCAGCGTGAACATGTTCTGCCGTGTGTTAACTAGTAGCAGGCATACTGCTGTTATTTCGCACACACACCTACTGTTTCACACAATGGGTCGCTCCTCGTGTGCCAGTATAAATTAGGCTTACCGTGCAATGCTAATTAACTCTCGGTAAATGCCCATCTATACAGTCCCACTAGCTACTTTCTAATGTAGTATGCAATTTACTTCAGAGAACCTGCAAATGTTGTCAATATTCAGCCATTATGCAACGCAGCCTATATAATAAAGAAATTAGCTTAACAAAATCTATTGCAAAAGAACTTGCTAACCCCCATTGTAATCTCTACATCTGAAGCAGATCTGTGTGCAAATGCAAGGTCAGTCAAGTTTACAGAGATGTAGACCCCGCCTTCCCCCCGCTCCCATCCCCAGGGTAAGTTTTCCCTCCTGCTCACCTCCCTGGCAGGGCTGAGGATATGAAGCAGAGATCAATACAAACAAACTCATTAGCCTGGGTCACCGCTAAACACCAACACGCATCTACAGGCAAACATGTTGAGAGGAACATCAGCTGTGGAGACCGAGAGCACACTAATGGACATGCGCTCGAATGCAACGAAAGAGAAAGTCAAGAAAGTTTAAAGAGACAAGCGGGGTATGATTGTGGGGAGAACATACTGTAATTACTGCTTGTGTGAAGAAAATGCCTGGAAGCATTGATTTTCTGCAGGTCAACCAAAGATACGAATCCACATGCAACACCCAAAGGAGAGAACAGAGGGGAGCATGAGGTCCTTCCTCTAAGTCAATAGCCCACAACAGCTATGGTGAAAATACATGCAAAGTCATGGAGGTCAGACTGATCAAAAGGAAAGGAGAATACTCAATCGATTGCCCAAAACAATAAAGTTCTAGCTATGTAGGTTTTACAGCTTTACGCACATTTTATAGTTAGTTAGTTTTTTGACCTCCCAAGCTTTATTAAACTTGACTATTCCAATTAATAGTTACCTATTACTATTTGAACACCTTAATCCTTCCTAATGACCCAGTTTCCCCCCTGCAATCAATATACTGCATCTTATATCCAATTTATCTATCTTATCTGAAAATCCCAATGAATATCACTATCTTTTAATTTTATAGCCAAGAGACATCAGAACAATGTGGTTTCAAGCTTTGCTGCTTCTTGTTAACATATTACCACAGATCAAAAGGCAATACACGCTTTGCAGAGGGGAAAATAAAAGATACACTTCATTTAATTATTAAAATACTAAAACATAAGATGGCGTTATCTGATGCACCGGTTATTAGCAGTCTGCTCCCATTAATTACTGTGCAATCATACCTGGTCCCAGACAGCAATTTAACCATTAACTCAACCTTGGTACCATGTTAGACTACCACCAGTCAAGTGTTATCTCCCCTGGTTCCTCTATGTGTGTGTGTGTGCGTCTACTGTACATTTATAATTTTTTACACCAACGTGTGCGTGTGTGCGCGCGCTTGCGTGCGTGCACATATCCAGGCGTAGATAAATGATAGTGTAGCTAGGTGACGGAGCTACTGGTAGCTGGCCAGCTGTTTCTCTCTGACAGCTGCCGCACCGGTGCCTCATGGGTAATGGAGTTTTTAACCAATTACAACCTGGGGAAATTAAAAACACCGTCCCACTAGGATGGTTAATCTCTTTCTCCCTCTCGCTCTTTATCTCTCCCCCTCACACAGCTGCTCGTGCTCATCTCTGCATCAGTTCCTTGCCAGAGACAGACATACACCTAAACACAGACGCGTGCACGCACACACACACCTATCAAGCGTCCTTTTAGTGAGTCCATTTATCAAGGCTAAGTCGCAGTCACCTGGGAATGATTAGGGAGATCCAAGCTAATAGCGCTCACATTCTCTCTCTCTCTCGCTCCCTCCCTCCATCCCTGTGGTCTCCTACCAGCCCTCCATCCTCTCCTCTCTCCTCCCTGCATTCTGTGTTCGCGGGGCCTCCCCTCATTCATCACGTGGAGGCAACGCGTTCGACGGGCAAAACAGCTGGACAGCCGAGCAGCTGGACGCACTCTGGCTTTCCTCCCGTGGCTGCTCTTCCCGTGATAGTGCGCGCATGCGCGCACACACACACAGTGCATATATTTAAACTCGCGCACATGCGTCTGTGTACACAAATAAACACACTGTACTAGACAGTGCAAGACCAATAGCTATTTACTTTACCTATACTGTAGCTAAAACATCATCTCACACTTTTGAACATATTAAATCAGTTTGCCACTGCTGTTACATTAACGATGGAGACAATATAATGTTGGATACAACCAATTGCAGGTGGGGTTAGTAATTCTACTCCACTCTAATACAATCTCCTCACCGTCCGCTTAAAGCAGTGTTTCTACACGGAGCCCTGGCTCTGCAGATTGGAGAGAAAGTGGCTCAGACAGAGCCATACAGCCAGTGTTCACATTGGGAGGCTGTATGTGGGGGAGCCCTAACCAGCGACGAGGTGACGTCTTCGTGTGTCCACTAGCTCGGTTCTGCGCGGCTCCGGCCCAATTAAATCCCTGCACACAACACTATCTTGGCAACGAAAGTCCAATGTGGAGGGCGGATCCTCTGTGGGCACACCCAGAGCCATGTAAAGAGAGAGTTGCCTCATTTACGTTCATTCCAACGGACCGTTTTTTTCACAGAAATGGCGGATCGTGGAGCTTCGAAATAGTTCCTGGAAGTTAGCCGCAAATACTAACTTGACTACTAATTACCAAAAAAGGAAGTTATATATCTGTATATCGATTCAAATTGCTAACCAAGTACCTCCTGAAACTGTTTGCTCCATGAACAGTTTAACAGTTCGAACTTCCATTGGCGCAACTCTCTCTTTACATGGCTCTGGGCCATATGGTAGGGAGAGGTGTTGTTGTTATGACGTTGAGTTCAAAAATCAACAACCGTTGCTCCAACATTGCTCTCATGCAAGCCTATCTAATAGGAATGTGAAAAGAACATAGGCAGTGCAAATGAGTGCAGCAACAATGCTGTAAATTGCCGGTATGTCCATATGGTTTCAAAGTGATCACTTACCGCTTTAATGAGCTAATGGGTAAGACTGGTACGACGGTCCGTCTTTTCACCGCAAGGCCCCCCAGCAGCCAGTAAATACACACGGCCAGCTTCACGTACTGGAAGGGAGGGATTTATGGCAGTTGCAAAGTTCATGAGACTGGAGTTTTAATTGCTGCCAGACGATCGGGGCATCAGGGCAGAGAAAGGGGTTTACAAAGAGGCTGTCAGAGGAGGTGACGGTGCCTTCTCGTCTCATACCGGGGCCTCCTGTGGCTCCTCAGACTGGCTCCTCTCCCTCTCTCCTCCCCTCCATCTCTCTCTTGTCTTTCGTGGCTATTCTGAGCAAATGTCTGCCCTCCCATTCATTCTGTCTTTACCTTTACAGTGTCAGAGGCATTTCCTCCCCCAACCCCCGCCATCTCTCTATGCCTCCTGTGGCTATTCAACACAGTTGTGCTCTAGACAAACCATCTGGTGTGCTTTATTAATGACTGACCCAACATGGCCGAGGCGTCGCCTAACTGCCGTCGCTGCTGTGTGTGTTGCCGTGTGCGTGCATGCCCGTACGCATTTGTGTCCGCTGAATCGTAGCGTGTGTGTGTGGAAGAGAGAGAGCGAGAGAGAGAGAGAGAGAGAAACAGGTGCAGGGTGACTGATGATGCCATGCTGTGGAGCACCTTAAACCACCAAGGCGGGTGGACTGTTTACGGAGCCCCATACAAAGTACTTACTCTCGTTCTCTCCAACACACACATACACACACACCCCTGGCTAAACGTAAAAGTTTATCAAATAGGTTCCAGCTCTTTAAAGACAAGTAATCTGCTATTGGGATTGCACTTATGAAGGAAGACATTGACTGCATTGCTGCGCAATTAGAATAAGGTGATTTACATACAAAGCAGGCGCTTTGTGCTAATTATTAAGTATTAGGGAGCAGGTAAGAGAATGAAAACCTTTTCGTCACCCTAACAATTCAACTGTAAACTGTTACCACTTCTAGTAGGAAATTATTTTAAATGTGTAAATTATTTTACAAAGCAAACCCCTACCTAGGAGTTGTGTCTACATTCGTGTTTTTGAAGTGTCTGTTGTGTTGAAACGTGAACCCTTGAATAGCCATTTCAGAGTGTAATCATGATAGTCCATTTGCGTCCACGCATTGTTACAAAAAGGGCGACACAATCTCGGTCACACCTTATGAGACGTGCTGTAGCGACAGTTATGTGACGTCGGCTCCCGTCGGCATGACTCAAAACACGACAATTAGTTCTCTAAAGGGCACGTCACTCAACACGAGGCAATACGCTACGATCTGACAATCAAAGCTGTCTGAAGAGGCAGGCGGGCTAGCGATGTGAGCCGGCGCACGGCTACAGCCGAGGCAGAAAAGTGGGAGGGGAAAAAATAAAATAATAAAAGGAAAGAGGGGATAGATGAGAGGAGAAGAGAGGACGAGAGAGAGGTGGTTGTCAGGGGATTGATTCCTCTAAGGCTCCGGTCTCTCCCTTCGGAGAAGAGAGTGAAGGATGAAGGGAAGGAGGGCGAAAGAGAATGGCATATGAAGGAGGAGACACACTTGAAAGAGAAGTGTCAACACTTTGATGGGAGCGGGGCGAGAGAGGCACGGGCTGAGTGACGGAGAGAGAGAGAGAGAGAGACAGGAGAGTGGCTAGGGAGATTGGGGAACGTATGGCGGCACAGTATGGAAGGTCAAACTCGTGTAAAGGGGGGGGTGGGGAGGGGCTTTGAATGCGTAAGACAGAAGACTCCTCTCACATCGTGCAGTAGATCTGTGTGCTGAAGCACCGACTACTGACGCCTGCTGTTGCATAACAAAGACTGGCAGCTTAGAGAAAGGTAGGCCTGCTCGCAAACTTCAGTGTGTTCTGATGTGTGACTCCATGGCAACAATGTAGGCCTTTTTTTTAAAATTAACATTTAAAAAGGCACATCATTCCAGTTCGCAATTGTCATTTTGGAAACACATTTTCTTCCTTCTAATGTAGCTGAGTATTCAGTTTCAGTTAGTGTGGTACATTCTTGCAACGCATATATATATATCTAGAGTTGATTGGTTACATTCACAAAGGATGGCACATCTGGGTAGCCTAGGTACATTCTGGGCGGCTATGTTCGATGAAGTTAAAACCAAGCGTGTGTTTCATAGTGGTGGTAGAGCTAACTGATGTGACCAGCTGCAGCAACATGATTGGTTAGCGGCTGTCCAATAGTCTGGAAATTAACCAGACATCTAAGCCCAGTAGGATGCAACGACTGAAAACAACCTAACAACCAACAGTGGAGCGTGCCAAGACCCCATTCACAAAGGCGATTTTGGGTCTGGCTACGCCAGGTTAACACCTGGGCCCAAATCTAAATTACATTTTAGACAGATTTCTAAATGATACATTTTTAGTCCATTCTATCAAGTCCGTTCAGACAGCACAAATAACCGCATGGGTGGAAAGCCTTTACATAATGCACTGTACATTAGCAGCCATGTTGGGGTTGCTGTAAAGACTAATATGTGCACACAGACAGACTCAAACAATTACATTGCTGTAAAAACACGTTATGAAGGTCGGTGCATGCTTCTAAGAGCGTTCAGGAATATTGCAATATTACAACTCATATAGAAATAATGACAGAACTGGAACAGGTTGTTATATTTTTAGATGACAGATGAGTGTTGGTCTGCAGTTCTATGATTAGCAACACACACACATACACACCAACATGTGACTCTTCAATCTGACAATGTATAAGTCATCACTTATAGTCTCTTCAAGACAGGGACGTTGGTTAGGCCAGGCTCCCATTCTACCCTGACATTCCCAAAAAAATCTCAGCATGGAGTTCATTCTCACAGGCACTAAGAGATGTGCCAGAGGCCAAGGTGTGTTGTTCACACAGGTAGTCCTGCCCCTGATCATCCCCTCTTCCCTATCTCACCCCCCCCCCCACTCAATTGGGAGTGTCTGTCGCTCACCACGTGTGCTGGTACTTGCTCCATCTTGGCAGCGGGCGTGCCAGGCCTCGGGTAGAACTGGTTGATGAAGAGACTGGGGAAACGGTAGCGTTTCACCAGATCTATGGTCTCCTGGAAGTCTGCCTCCGTCTCCCCAGGGAAGCCACAGATGATATCTGTAGCTATGGTTATCCCTGGAACCCTGAGAGAGAGAGAGAGAGAGAGAGAGAGAGAGTTAAATCCACCATAATTGCCCTTTTATATCAAGCACAATCTTTTCTATTTTGTTTAATTTGTAAAATTATTTCAAATGCATTTTACTAAATGACATCAAGCCTTCAGCCTAGTGATTAAATGGGTTCAACCAATTACAAGAAAGTGGCCCTGCCTTGTATTGGTATAATTTACCAAGTAATATCATACAAATGCTGTGACATTAGTACGTCATCAGATACATACAGTACAAATTGCATTTCCTTTTTTTTTTTTGTCTGCTCTCAACACAGTGTGAAAAGACCTGAACGTTATAGTCCATGATTTGACCTGTCCCCTGTGGAGTTATTCAACCAATCACAAGCTGAGCCTCAGCCTCCAATCACTGGACATTGATTATTGACTTGATGGCTCATTGGATTAAATCCAGCCAAATGGGGCTAGATGTATGGATTAGCTCTGTGTATTCTGTTAGTATTGGCAGCAAGTGGATACCTAGATCAGCAATGCCAAGGCCAAGTGTTTTGTGAAACACAAGTTCAAACAACTCACATTAACAGTTTGATATTCCCATTGTTTAAACCTGATGCAACTCAAGGGCTTGTAATTCAATAAATATCCTTTTATGCTGCTGCCATGCCATATAGTGTGTTTTCTATCTTAATTATTTGTTATACTTGATAAAGCCTGTTGCATCCATCTGCGTTTATACAATTACATTTATTTTCCATTTTGCTGTTTTAGGAATACAGGATTGTCATTTGCTAAAGTGGTCTTTTTTCCACATTACAGCTTAGAGAGACACTGAAAACAGTATCCAATATTTTACTGGAAATCATTCTCAATTAAAGAGAGCTGAGATATTGATTACAAGGTTCCCATCTCTGCTCTAGATACTGCAAAACATCATGTCGCAAAATCATTATACAGGAAATGGCCTGCTTAAAAGCAACATCTTTATATCAGTTTCAACGCCATGTTTAGGAACTGACTTGACTGATTTAACAAACGTCCCCTTTTTAGACTTATGTTTTAGGTAATTACTTGGATCTTTAGTTAGGTACAATGTTAGGCCAAACTGCTCGGTCAGGTCTCATATAACTGAAGAATCCATGAACACAAATACTTTTACTGTATTGAGTGAAGTACAGTGACATATAGTCAGCCTGAAATGCAGACAAGTTAAGAAGACAAATAAACACGGCAGAAAAAAAAAAATATTTGGACAAGATGATAAAAAAGAAGGGCATTTTCTCTCCCATCGACAATGTAATGCATCATTGATCACATTAACTTCCAGCTTCTGCTCCTGGACGATAACCTTTGACCTATTGATGATCTCCAATTGGCAAATGGTCATTAATATTAACAAATGGCCTTCAGGCACATGTGTCCTTGACCTGAATTGCATTGTGGGATAGAACAAATGCTGATTTACTTATTACATTTTGTAATCACATTTATTTAGTGTTTTTTTTTTAATGTGGTTTTCCTAGAGCAGTAATTATGCTTGACGGTTTAGAATCCCATGGGTGAGACAGAGATTAAACGGATATTGTGGTTAGAAAAAAAAAAGAAAAAACGTACTACATCCTTATAATACTGCTGATTGTTTGGTGAACACGGGACTATTTGCAGCCTATGGGCTTCCCTTGACAGCTAATCAAGTGGAACTGTCTGAAAAAGGGGAAAACAAAGATCATTAGTTGGGCATGTGCCCAGGTTGGGGTCTCTGTAGATGCTCTGTGTATAGGGGCTTGCAGGTTGAACCCTGTAGCTAAGCCTCTGGATCTATTCCAACAATCATTCTTGTTAAAGGGAAAGAAAAATTATATCTACCACTATGGTTTAAGGTAACATAATTATTCCACAATGGAGTTTTATAGAAAATGCACACTTTTTATCACTGAAACTAAAACACAAACAACTGACAAATTATGGTTGACAAATAATGAGAGACAGAGACACAGAGAGAGAGAGCGAGAGAGAGAGAGAGAGAGAGAGAGAGAGAGAGAGAGAGAGAGAGCATAAGGGAAGAGGAAATAAACTTTCATAGCTTTGCAGCTACAGTATACATGGAAATATCTGCACGATGGACACCCACACACTGTCTGGTGCTGAAAAACCTAACTTCGATTCAAGAGCCATCCTCATATTAAGAGCCAATCATTAGCAACAGCAAGTTGTAGTGAGAGAGACAACTGTGTATGGACAGAAACTGTGCTGAGCCAGATAAATCAAAGAAAACTATCTGGGAAGATACGCAGTGCTATAAAATAGAAAAGAAAACGTGAACGCCGTTTGGTTGATTACACCAGTAGGTTGAGTAGTGGATACATTCGTTTTATGTTAGTAGGGTTAGGCATGCAGGAGAGAGAATAGAGCAAATAGAGCTGATAAGTAATGGTGACTTGCAAGCATGTGAATGTACACAACAGCATTTATAGCCATTCTGTGAGGAACACAACCATCATTAAGCCCCTTGTATGAATGCTATGTGAGTCGCTTTCTCAGCAAACACAGGCTTACTTCTTTAAATGTCAAATGGCTTCGAGACGCCAACTTAAAATGTCATTAAAATCAGATGTGGTCACACTGAATACGCCATTCTGTTTTGTGTACTCACACAACGCTGATTTGATGTACTCAAACTTCATGTTAGAATTGCCACTGTGTGATGATAATGTGTTTGTGAACGGATAAGTGGCAAGTGGAAATGTGTGACCAGAGGCCATTACCACACTTAAAGCACATTTTACCACATCTCTGTCACCGCACCACAGGTTGCATGTACTGTAACTGAACAAAGCAGAATTTGCCAAATTTTGACATAGTTTAAATAGTTTTTTTATTACTCTCGATCTCCAATCCTCCTCTCAACTTCTCGAGTTGGGGGAGGGGAGAAAAGAAGCTAAATCAGTATTAAAAGTCAACTCCAATGTTTTCTAAGAGCACCAGATGGTTTCACACCAATACCGCGAATGAAATTAGACCGTGCTCACCAAAGCTCCAAAAGCATTGAACACAGCAGCTCAAATACTTGGCTATGAAGTCGTGTTTAATTATTCCTTTTTGATGGCAGCTTGGATCAGGAATGAAGGTTTTTAATTGAAAGTAAACTGTGAGCCTGTGTTAAGACATGATGCACACATCTGAGAGAGGCAAAGGGAGAAAGCATTACATGAGCATTCAACATCTCTCTCTGTGGCTGATGTGTGCATGTATTTCATTAGTCGTGTGTGTGTGTGTGTGTGTGTGCGTGCACATTTTGAGGCGTTTGCTTCACAAACGTGTGCCGCAACATGGGGGCTAGCAGAGGGACATATTTCATGCCAAGTCTTGACAGTGAGTTATGTACCACACCTAGTAAATGCTATACGTGGTTTGTATACAGTCTGGGAACTCTCAATTCATAACTGTTTTGGCATAGAGGTGGTGCCACGTGTCAATCAAACGTATTCGCATGCTACAGTACAAAACCCATCTTCAATTAATCAGAACAAACATGCAGCCGTGCTGGTGGAACACAGGGCACTAACAGACTACTGGTCCACTTGAGTCAATCAGAACAAGACCCATGTAGAGCCTACTAGCTGTCAGCACCAACTATCTTTCTACTATCCAGTCCTGAATGGTTTTATTGGAGAGTTCACAGTCTGACACAAGAAGCTAATACACACCAGCATTTGTGTAAACAAGATATCCTTAATAATAATTATAATAATACATTTTATTTCTGGGTGCCTTTCAAGACACTCAAAGACACCTTGCAATCAATATAGGCCAATATAAAGACATAAAAACATCTGATTAACGTCCACCAATCACACAGCCAAACACTAACAACACAAAGACAAGCACGGGAGGAAGATGAATAGCAAGATGATTGAAATACACACATTGCCCTGATATACTGGGGCACTGGTGAAAACACACACACACACACAAAGAGGCTACTGTTTGCGTGTGCCAGCCAGGGCTCTGCATTCTCACCCTTTCCATTTGCGCATCACGAAAAAGCAGGCGAGCCATATCCCAGAGGACAGTAGCCGCCTTTGGAAATTCTGTGCCACAAGCCAAAGTTATCATTTACACAGGGAGAGTGTCTGCTCATATGGGAGTGGAGGGGTTTAATTAAAACTCCACATACGCGCTGTCAGACTCCCATCTGCCTCAAACGGCCCCGATTCGGCTCCATAAAAACCCACCATTGTCTTCCTACACAATTAATATCACCACTTTGTTTACCAAGCGCCCTCGCCGGAGCAAGCACAGGCATGGGGGGAGGGGGGGGGTGGATTGCTGTGTGTGAAACACGTACACAAACATGCACGCGTAGTACAAAGGCACGCACGCACACACACAATCCACTTCATTGTGTATTCAAAGTCCAGGCACGTGCATTAGATGTGCATGGTGTGAGTGCATACTACTCAACAGATGCCAGTGAAGAGCCTGCGTCGATGAAATCAAGGTCCGGCAAGGTCTGCCCCCCCCATCCTCTCCTCTCCCCTCCCTAACTACCACCCACCCCGAAGCGGAACAACAGCATGAAGAGATGACGAGAGTGGCATGGAGGTCTGAACAAGGGAGGGATGGAGAGGGATATTAGGAGGGATGGAGGGAGGGGGTGCTGGGGAAGAGAGACAATCTGGGAAGGTAAATATTTACACATTCTTCTGCCGGAAAAGAGACTGTGCTACCCATCTGTGCTGGTGTGTGTGTATACTGTACGTGTGTTCTTGTGCATTTGTATGTATGCATATGTGCGCCGCTGTGTGTGTGTGTGCGTGCGGGTTCTCTGAAATGGTAATGTGTGGCACGCTGAGCCCAGTGTAGCGTAGGTGTTAGAGAGGAAGAGAGAGAGAGAGAGAGAGAGAGAGAGAGAGA